>JBCAUA010404796.1:0-18056 GCA_038406235.1 Peronia verruculata | reverse complement strand
AGGGAGTCCCATACCGATATAGTCGGGGTTAGGATTCAACGGTTGCCGGGGAATACCGATATAGTCGGGGTTAGGGCCCAGTGAGTTAACCTGCTGGGACCCTCGACAGCGTTAGAGTGGACTTGCGCTGGTCAAGGGTCTCATACTTGTTAGCATTAGGGAGGACCGTCACCCGCTTGTCGGACCTACATGTTAGCGTTAGGGTGGACTTGCGCTTGTCAAGGGCCTCATACATGTTAGAGTTAGGGTGGACTTGCGCTCGTCGAGGGTCCAAGCAAGTTAAGCAGCTTGGTTGTTCTAGGCTATTATTTGTAAATTATTTGGTATACTGAATAGGCCGCCGGGGCCACCTATTCTCTTCCTTATTATTTACTTCAGATAAATGGGTGAATGAGTGAGTGAACAGATGGGTGAGTGAATGAATGAGTGAGTGAGTAAGTGAATGGGTGAGTGAGTGAGTGAGTCAATGGGTGAGTGAGTGAGTGAGTGAATGAGTGAGTGAGTGAATGAGTGTGTGAGTGAGTGAGTGAGTGAATGGATGAATGAGTGAGTAAACGAGTGGATGAGTGAGTGAGTGAGTGAGTGAGTGAGTTAGTGGATGAATGAATGAGTGAGTGAGTGAATAAATAAGTGAGTGAGTGAGTGAGTAAGTGAGTGAATGGGTGGATGAGTGGATGGGTGAGTGAGTGAGTGAACGGGATGGTGAATTAGTGAGTGAATGGGTGAGTGAGTGAGTGAGTGAGTGAATGAGAGAGTGAGTGAGTAAATGAGTGAACAATGAATGAGTGAATGAATGACTAAGCGAGTTGTGTGAGTGAGTCTGAATACATTGGTGAGTGAGACAGTGAGTGAGTGTGAGTGAGTGAGTGAGTGAGTGCGTGAGTGAGTGAGTACGTGAGTGAGTGAGTGAGTGAGTGAGTGCGTACGTGAATGAGTGAGTGAGTGAGTGAGCGAGTGAATGAATGAGTGAGGGAGTGAGTGAGTGAGTGAGTGAGTGAGTGAGTGAAACCCACAAGCAAATATTACATTGCTCCTCTTTTAGAATAAGATACTAATTAAACAAGGATGAGACAATAGGACCATAGAGAAAAACAATCTAAATATATGCAGGCCTATAATGTAATGCATATATGTGTACTTTAAGCACAGTGTCCCACTCTCTACACATTCAGTAACACATGTATTGTTAGTCGATCTCCAAACTAAAATTCTGAATAATTTCTGACAGTCAAATTTTTGAAAATAATAAAAATAATCTTTATAAGAATGGCAACAACAATGATAATCTAGAGGCATAATAATAACAAAAACAATTATAGTCACACTAAATGACTATCTTGATAACGTAATAATATTAACTATAACTATGTTATTTTTTCGAGCACTAGAAAGATCTACTTACAGATCAAAAACTGAACTTGAATCACCAAGTGAAATCTTCGAAAAGGAAACAACTCAGTTCGGTACTCTAAACAATTTACTGAAATTTAGGTCTACTAAAACACAAGAATGCATGCAGGGTCACAACTTGAGCACAAAACAGAACAAAACCATGAGTCTGCCTGCACAACACTGGGGCAGTAGTTTTGAAGTTACTGGAACTCATGTAACTGTTACACCAAGGCTAAACCTCACTTATAATTAGGTATGTTCAGCAAAATCACATGACCTAGGAAACATCGCTCACATGTGGCTTTTATATTATATGATGTGACAAGTCTCAGAGCTCACAATTCGTCCAGATTTGTCTGCCATGCGCAGAGCAAGTAAACAAATCCACATGTGAGCGATGTTCACTAGGTCATGTGATTTTGAAAAAAAATACCTAATTACTTCAAGTGGTGTTTCTCTGAATAAAAACAAAATTCTCAAAAAAAAAAAAAAGATTACAGAGACCTTGGCCAAGGCATGTGCTTATAGCAAAAGGGTGGACAAAAATAATTTCTTTCAGAAAGCAAATCAAATCTATTTATCCTCCTTCAAAACCTCCTGGCTACGTGGGCATATCTCCGTGTAACTGAGGGAAAGTTTTTGACCTGGTCTGTCTCAGTGTGCTTATGTCACAATGATTCTGCTAGCACATACTTGAACACCTTCTGCCAATGGCTGCAATCTCAAATATTTTTGTATCAATTGGGCTTTTCTGAGAGTTTGACAAAGATCATTGTTTCATGAGTTGCATTAAAAAATTGAAATGGAAACACAATTGTGACACAATATTGAGTTAAACATCTGTCAGTGTCAGCATTAATGTCAGTGTCAATGCCACTAGCAATGCCGGTGCCAGTGTCAATGTCAGTGTCAGCATCAGTGCCAGTGACAGTGTCAATGTCAGTGTCAGCATCAGTGCCAGGGTCAGTTTCAATGTCAGTGTTGGTGCCAGTGTCACTGTCAGTTTCAGCATCAGTGTCAGTGTCACTGTTTGTGCCAGTGTCAGTGTCAGTGCCAGTGCCAGTGTCACGGGCAATTTCGCTTAGCTTTGCCTATTTGTTGTTCTTACCGCGTGCTGCCGCAGCAAGTCGTGTTTTTCACTTTTCAGTTTGTGGATCTCTCCCTTCAGCTGATCGATCTGTCTCAGTAACTGATCATGCACTGGGAAAGAGAGAAAGACAGAGCTGGTGCCAACAAACAGTGCCAGAGAGCAGAGAAAAAGTATCAATCAATGTGTAACAATTTGGATCACCCAGGAAATCAGAGAATTGTGTCAAGTTTGGAAAGACAACTTGTGGAAAAATGTTTACACTGGATTCAGTTAATCTATGGTGTCAACATTCATTTTGCTTGAACAAAAAAAAACAACAAAACAAAACAACAACAAAAAAAAACCAACAAAAAACAACCTATATATAAATATTGTCAAATACAGTTAACCCTAACATTAACCCTAATTAGTGGAGCAATCTTACAGTATTTAAAAGGTTGAATAGCAAGCAAGAAATACAAGACAGGAACATTCTCAAGGTATGGTAGCAGCAACACAGAAATTTAATTAAAACCTGAGGGCAAGGATTTTCCAGCAAATGTCATGCTAATTTGCTGCAGAAGTTTGTGTGGTGCAGATCAAAATCAGAGCACAAGCAAAATCAAAATTCCCCGTGTGGGTAACTTCTGCCTCCCTAGGCAACAGCTATTTGTTGCATGGGTTAATTTAGCTCTTTGGCTAAAGCAGAAATGTTCAGTCAAAAAGTAATACAGCTGTTTTTTTGTTTAGCTAAATACAAGCATTTCTATGTTACAAGTAGAACAATTCAATTACTGGAATAACAGACTACTTGCATTTTGCAGTTTCTCTCTAAACCAAATAGTTAAGGGGGAATTTTCTTACATTGCAGAGATATCATTCAAAATAATTGAATCAATTAAAAAGACGGCACTGTCAAATTTTGGGCCACACATCTCAGACCAGGCGAAATTTGTAAAAAAAAATATTAACGAACTTGAAGCATATCAAGTCTGCCTAAGCCAACAAAAACAACAACAACAACAACAACAACAACAAAACAGACATGGATAGGTGCTAACAATCATCTGTAATTTGCTTTCGTTCAAAAGGCTGTATGTTCATGTTCTACGTCAATTTATTTAAGATCGCCTAAATTTAAGTCATGACAAATTCTAGATGAAAAAAAAAAAAAATACACGCACATTCCAAACTTCCAAGCCAACATTTCTTAGTATATCTCACCGAAGTGGATATGCCCTAAAATGTCAAACACTCATCTTTTTTGTATTGAAAGACAGAGATAATCCATTCAATAAATTTGATTTCTCTCATCTCCAAGACTAAATTTATCTATTCACTGCGACAAAAACAAACAAACAAACAAAAAAAAACTAGCGTGTTGTTCAACCAGGTGTCAAGAACTGACCTCTGTGAAGAGTAACGACTGTGTAGATATAGAAAAAGAGAAAGGATGGGATAAGTCTATGGTCTGATCACATGACGTCCCAATGTGCACTTGATGAGAACTTACCATCACTTTCCAATGAGAAGACGTACTCGCCACCGTACTGAGCGTTGATCTGAGTGGTTGTGTTTGGAGTTCCCGTGGACGACATGCTCTCCTGGGAGAGAAAAAAGGTCAATAGAGGATAAAAACTGGAACTAATGATAGTGACAATGTTCACTATGGTAAATGTTAAAGCCATTAGTTGACAAGTCATGAATTTCACTAATTTTAAACACTGTGAATGTGCAATCAGGTCTTAAAGTATGTCTGAAAAGCCAATAGATCTAAATTTCTGAGGCCTGTTGTTAAAATTTGCCAAATATCTCCTCAGATAGACATGACCAACTTCTTTTTCTTGGAAGAAACTGAGGGCACAAAATTCTCATTTGGTTATTTGCTCATGGCTGATGTTCCACCAGAGGTAATTTCCTATTCTGTCACAATCTAAACTGTGACAGTTTTGTCCTTGTGGGTCAGCCATCTATAGTCAGAGCTTCTCGCTTAGACTGCGGTCATGTGTCCTGAGGGTGATAACTGGCTATGTATATCGTCAGCTCAGTTCGCTATTGCTCAGACTTCATTTTTCGCATTTTGAGAAAATTGATGTTTTATGTTTAGCAAATGTTGTCCCACATAGGAGACTGTACAAAATGATTTTCAAAATCTACCTGTTTGGGCAAATGATAGGTGATATAGTTACATTATATGGTAGATTTACTACTCCTCTTTCCTACCACAAACATTTATATATCTCCAAATAGCCAAAATAGAGATAGAGCAATAAAGGACTCAGCTCGCGATATATACATATGAAGACTCCAGTGGACAAACCAGATAGGTCATATTTTCTACAAAAGGAAAAACTTTTATTAAAATTTAGAGGTCTATAGTTTTCCCCTGTATACCCTTTTAAAAACTCTCTTTTTTAGCGCAACTTATCTGGTTTTTCTGAATTTTGCTCTGGTTAACAAATTTTAGCAGTGTGCTTTATAACGTTGGGGCAATAACTCATTTTTCACTAAAATGTAACTTATCTGGTTTTTCCACTCGAGTCTTCATGTGTATATGGTGTGAGACGTTTACTGAGTTTGTACACAACTCTATCTATTCATCACAATTAGGTATTTTAAGCAAAATCACATGACCTAGGGTGCATCGCTCACATGTAGCTTTGTTTACTTGCTTTGCCCATGGCAGACCAATCTGGACGAATGATGAGCCCTCAGACCTGTCACATCATATAAACAAAGCCACATGTGAGCAATGTTCCCTAGGTCATGTGATTTTGCTTAGAATACCTAATTGGCTCTGACCAAATGAAATAAGATCCATGTGCTTATATTATGATGATCATTCTGACTGACCAGATCAGAGCTGAAAAGCTGATTTCTAAAAAATGTCTCCTCTATTACAAATGCACAAACCCAAATTATTGGACAAACTAAAGTGAAAATTTGTTAAGAACAAAATTGCTAAGCCACACATCATCACCAAAGCTGGGAAATTCTAAGGCTACAGTGGGTTGGGGTTGGAAAGAGAAAAGTGGTGAAGTGCTGACCATTACCATTCCTGTGTCCGAGTCTTCCTGATTGCTGCTCTTGTTGCTGGCTGCATTGCTGTGGTTAAGGTTGACCGTGTTGTTGTTATTGCTGTTGTTAATGTTGTTGATGTTGTTGTTACTGCTGTTGGGCGGATACTCTCCCTCCATGCTGTTGAAACTGCTCTCAGAGTTTGACCTGGATATGTGGATGAGCTGGTTTGTTCTGTGGAGAGGAATCAAACACTGCAATGACTGACTAGCCCTAGGAAATTTTAATTTACACTTGCTGAGATCGTCAACAAAAACCTCAAAAATGACATATCTCAATGAAATGTTCAATTTCAGGGCCGAGAACAACTCCGCCATGGCCGATCCCAAGCCCAGATGAGAAAGGAGGAGGGTTGGGCCAGGGGTTAGCAGCCCCTTCCCGTGTAAAAAACCCTCTGCTACAGAATCAGCAACAGGAGAACTTTTAGAGCTCTTGTGGCTGGCCTATGTGAAGTGAAGTGAAGGGCCGAGAACTCATCTCTGTCTAGAAACTGAAAGTTTCTGAGTGAAACCATATCAGTTGGACACAAGACATTCTGCCTGGCCCAAACCAGCAATCATCATCCATGGATTTGCCAGTGGTCATTTGGTTTCTTCTAGCAGACTGGTTGTACCAAGGTTTCAGCTGTCAGTGACAGAGTTGCCATGATGATCTATTGTCTCCAGTACCACTAGCATCATTTTATAAAATAGAAAAAGACTGTCCAACCGGCAACTAACAAAACAAGTTTGAAATTTTTTTTAAAAAAGCAAATAACACTTATAAATTTCTTTTTCTTGATGTTGAGTTGAAGATAGCCAAATTTTCAGACCAACTTGGTCCTTCTTCAGTGCTCCTTATCATTTTAACTGTTGTTAACAGTTTATATACATATCAGCCACATATTCTGATGTCATAATGGCAAGCCTTTTTTTTAAACATTAATCTCACTGTTAAGGAGCCTTATATGTTGAAGACAAGCGTTTTGCTCAAAGCCAGGAAACAATGCATTTTAGCCTATTGGTCACTGAGGGAAATGATGAATCATGTCAGTGCCATCCATGAAAAGGTTAGAATCAAACTTAACATTTAGTTTCTGTGTTTACACCAGGTTCTGTTCGCTGAGACAGTCCCAGTGTCTGGTCAAGCTGGTGTGGTAGTGGACAGTGTTCAGCAGACAGACGGGGAGAATCACCGTGTGGAATGTCTCCTGGCCTCAGTGGAGGAGGTGGAGGGAGAGGTGAAGGAGAAGCATAAGTCCCCTTGGATCACAGTGCTCACCTGGATCACATTACTGTCAGGTAACACAGTGTGCCAGATCTCTTCGTTTTCTTCTTCCCCTCTTATGGGGGTGCACTGATTATCCAGTGACAATCACAGGGGCACTTGTGTCGTTAAAACTTCACTATTTGGCCAGACCCTGTCACATTTTTTCCCCATAGTGTTTACAATCTGATGATATACTTGATCTAGATTTTTTTTTGTCAGCTGAAGTGGAATCTTTTGTATGCATAACATTTCATGATCAAGTATTTCATTAGAAATAATAGCACATATAAAAAATTTATAGAATGATCATATGGAAAGAATAGTTTTATTAGAAATGGTTCCGGGAAAATCCAGAATCATTTGATGACAAAGAATAGACTCAGTAACTTGGAATTCTTAAGAACCACCTTACATAGATAGATATGGAGGAAGATGATCACAGTGGCTATCACAAACTTGACATTAGAACATTTGTTGTTCCAAAAGAGAATCTGTTCCAGTCATCGTTAGTACATGCACATACATAGCAAAGCACAGAATAGCGTTTCAGTTTGTAAAGTAGGAATTATTATCATCATCTGATTTCCTATCATGATTTTTCATCCACTTAAGATAAAGTGTAATGTGCTGTTTTAGGGAAAAGCCATGTAAAAATTCACTTTATAAACGTTATGGAATATGTTCTAGTCTAATGAAAAGTGTATCACCTTTTTTGGATATCCGTTGATGAGAAACCCTTCTTTTTTATTGAGAATGTCGTCATATTCATTTCAGATTCCAATTAAGACAAATCAGCAGATCTGATCTCATGAATGTTGAAATCTTTAATAAATCTGTGTCTTTTTAGTTGATGAGAAACAGTGGAGCATTGAAAGGACAAGACGACTGGAAGGGTCTCATCCCATCGACTACGCAAGTTTTGATCGGCAAGGAAGATCTGTTAGTATCATCTCTGCAGACATTTTCAGAATGGTGGAAGATTCTGTTAAACCTGTCGATAACACAGAGGCCTGGGAGATGGTTGGTCAGGAAGGTGAGGGCTTCTTATCTGGTATAACTGTTAAATAGACAGAATATGCGAGAAATAATTAGAATGCCTCAGGCCAGTTCTCCCTTCATTAAAAAGCCCATTCCAATCTTTCTGATATAAAAGCACTTTTTATATACAAGCATGGCATAGCTGTCAAGATACAAATGATCACTTCCACAAGTTTTTATTTTGAAAATGTGAGAAGAAAAAAAAAGACTGAAAATGGAGCTGGCAGATACAAAAGCTTTACTGAGAATGAAAAAAGCAGTTTTTAGAAATTTAGAGCTGAAAAACTGTTTAAAACATTTGATGTTTATAGTGATTATTTATGTGTTCCTAGCAAAATGAGAGAATAATTATTAGCATCCATAGTATGTCGTGTCGTTAAACTAGATCTTGGCTTAACTAGGAAATTAAATTTTTGCTACAAACTCTGTTACGTTTTTTATGCTCATGAGTTGTATGTCTAAACATTTGTTGCCCATTTTGTGACAGCTACTAGATCTCTGTACACATGGAGTCAGAGCACGTCTGACCTGACCATTCATGTGACCATACCAGAGGGTCTGACCAAAGCTAATCTCAGTGTGGACATATCTGGCACTCGGCTGGAGGTAGCGGTCAAGAATGGTGTGGAAATGATCAAGGGGGACCTGCATGCTCGGGTAGAGGTGGACTCCAGTACCTGGACCCTGGATGGGCGCAGGTAATTTATAGTTCGATCTTTCAGAAAACCATTTACAGAGGTCTCAAACCAGTGTAGTGTTCACTTTTATGCTGAACAGAATGTGATCAGATCGTGCTGAGATGTGTCTGGGACATCACAAATATCAGCGGGCCAGACCATTTTATAGGTCATGTCCACTTTCTGTCAATTTGTTCATGATAAGCAGTTGTATCTGTAAGAGTATTTGTTAGTCAATTCGTCGCCCCAGAATTAAATTGTCCTACCTACGACATAAACCTGTTGTAGTTAGTATACCTCTGATTGTATAAACGTGACTTCTTTTCTCTGTGAGCAAGTTACCGGTGACCTTGACCATTGAAAGAACAAAGAGCCATGAAGAAGTCATTCATTACACCTGAAAGGAAGTTGCATTATTTCATGCATTAATGATATAAATGAGATTTTTTGCAATCAACACATACTTTGCCAGTTGCAAGACCGTACTTTATCATTACAGATTACAGAACTCTTGAATTTCTTTTTGGGTTCTTTCGCAGAAATACTGTTCCATATATGGCTTTTTGGCTTTCCTATTGTCTGTAGTTTAAAATTTTCTCTCTCTTTAGTGAATAAATTATCAAGAAAGTGAAGAAGAATTGTTTGGTTTAAGGAATTCATGGGAAGGTTGACACCATATATCAGGACCTGTGTATCAAATCTGATTTTGAAAGGCTGTTCACTCACTTCATAATTAACTGAATTATTCCGAAAGAAGTTTACATTTGTCGCAAGTAAAAACTAATTGTGAGCACTACATCTGTCAACTTCAGGCTGTGTTTCTTTAGTCTGCCTCTTTCTGATGCTGTTTGGGATAATAAACATTGTATCTATATGACATGTGATTATGAACCACCTTGCGTCGCAGTGTCTCAGCAACTGTGAACGGAATTTTCTTATGAAAACAGTAAAATTTATCTTACTTATTCGTTCTTACCTTAATAATATGTCTTGCAGCCAGGGCAAATGAGTCACAAGTCGCGCCGGGTGAGTTCAAGTCACAGCCGTTTTTGACCTTTTTTTTTTTACTATTTTCCAACTATGATACCAAAATATTTCTTTTTTGAGATTAAAAAAGGTTAAATTGTCGTTTTGTGAAAAAAAAAAAAAAATTTAGTATCTTAGTCCAAAAGTAGTTAAAAACAGCCAAAAACTCATCTGCCCTGGTCGCAAGACTGTTACATGACCTTTTGCTTGACTCAATTGACTGTGTGAAACAGGTTAGAAGTGACCCTTCAGAAACTGGACGAGGCCATGTGGCCGGAAGTGGTGGTTGGGGACAAGCGAGGAGAACTCGTGATGACACCAGAACAGATAAATGCCATCCATGACCGACTTGCTCATCTGACCTCAGAGGACTGGGTGAGTGCTTTATCCATGGCTGTTTTTTTATTCTTAGTATTGTAAATCCTTTTGGAAAAGCAAAGCAATCCGACTTATTGCTCTGATGTTGACTATTTTGAAATTTAGCCCAACAAGATAACAGTATGAGTGAGCCGTATACTTCTTGGAAAAATGTGTGTGTCGCTACCACTCTTCATCGTTTTGTTAACATTAACACTTCCAATGTGTCAGCTAAGTTCATGGATGCTTTAATTTTGCATTTATAAATTAAAAAAAAAAAAAAAAGGATTTGTCAAAAACGTGTGAAAGTGACAACTCAAAACAAGATTGAAAAAAAAATTTTGTTTCGTCATTGATATGGTTTATACATTTCTTCAGAAGGTCTATGTATTCCTTAGCCCGTAGGATCCATTTGTTTGTATAAGATATAACTCACTCTTCATGGGCAGCTTCTTGCTTGCCTCAATGAGAGTTGATTGGTAAATCTTTTAAGATACCCTCTCATGACAAGGGCTTCTTTGAAGTAAATTCAGCTTCAAGAGGGATGGTTACTCAGCAACCAACATTGTCCTGGTATGCCAGCAAGGTATAGTATGACGAAAATGGGACTGAAACCCATCAAATGATAACTCTAAAGGTCCATGACTGGAATCATAGACAAACGAAAAAATAACAGCACAAAAATATAAAAACTGATTGCCTTGAAGAAGACTCGGCCGAGATTTAAAATTTGACCAGTTCCATCAGTTTATTCAATATTTAAGTTATTAATTCTTTAGATTGTTATTTGGTTCATATGATGCATTGTTAGCCACTGACAGTTGCTTTAGATTTCTGTTATAAGAAAACCAGTATTTTACTTCCAGTATGAAATGGAATGAAACTGAAGCTGTGTGTGTTTCAGTTGAATGATAAGCATTTGATTGAGGCCCACTGTAAGTTCTGAATGATTCACTCATGCTCAGCACAGGTTGATATTCATGTAGTGCAGAAATAATAGACAACTGTGACAAGATTCCAATGAAATGAAAAGAAAGAAGACAAGAATTGGAATGCTCTACATGTATTACTATGGGGATTGTTCTTGATAAGCCTTATAAATTATTATTTCTCCTTTTCAAAACAAATGGTGTTGAACAAGGAGTGTAAAGAAAGAAAAAAATCACTTTTCCTTTATTATCAATATCACAGAGATGGATCACCCACAAAATAAATAAATAAATAATTAAAAAATAACAAAAATGATCACAGTGGGAAGAAAATATTTTCCTTACTTCATCATGAATTTTTCATAAGTTTTTCATGAAGTACATTTCAAGCAAAGAGCTCTTGTTCAACATTCCTGTGTAGCAAAGAGAAGCTATAGAGTTGATAAAACTCTTACTAGTTATGTACTAACATTTAATATAACTTTGAATGTCAGAATCCCAACCCAGATGGGAAGGAGAAACCCTACAATTCCCAGATGTTGGAGGAATGTGATGCTGTCGATGAAGAAGGGATCATCATCATGAGGCTGGACGGGGAAACACATGGTCTCACACACAAGGTAGTCACTGTGGTTGTAACAGGATCACAACTCTCAAATTTGCCGTGTTAACATCATCAGAAGAGGAGGAAGAAGAGCAAAAAAAAAAAAGAGACTTTAGTCTCATCTGAAATTGAAATTGCTGTTTGGTATGTTTGTCACCAGCGAAATATTTTCACAAATACACTGTTAACTTAACAAGCCCTGCCATCACATCTCTGCAATGATTTCCACACACCCACTAATGACAAATATCACATCCCTTGTGATTTTTAAATTGCATGTCTTCTTACAGCCTAACGTTGCACTGGATACAATCACAGGTTGTATGTTGGATAACTAGAATCATCTTAATAATCATTATTCTTTTATATCAGCCAGGACATAGTGCATAATGAAAACTACTTTTTTTTTTCCCCCTCTCTGTGTTCGTATTTTCCATTCAAAATCAGGATAGCTTTACTGTCTTGTATGGGTGACGGCATGCTCATTTTCTTTTCATATGTGTCATACAAGATTACACAAAATTTCATCCCATAGGAACAATAGTTTTCTGTCCAGATGTCGGGGGGGGGGGAGTACCCCAACCCCCCAGAACATAGGGAATAACAGTTGGTCCAGACCTCAGAAGAAATTGCTTGTATGCCATTGTTTCTATGGTCTATGCTTTAAAAAATGAATGAAGGGACTATACTCCTGTCCCCCTGATAAACAGCGAATTGACTATACGACAGTCATCGGATATACATGTTAGTGTTATGGTGAACTTGTGCTTTCGAGGGTCTCAGACATGTTAGTGTTAGGGAAGACCGTCATCTACTCGTCACAGACCTACATGTTAGCGATAGGGTGGACTTGCGCTGGTCGAGGGTCCCAGCAGGTTAACCCAGCGGGATTGTTTTATAATTTGGTACACTGTAGTCTCAGTCCGGGACTGGAGTGAAGCCACGCCCAAAAATGAAAGAGTCTGGTTAGTGTAATGTATGTTCTAAGGAAAACCATTCATTTGTGAAGTCTAGTGAGTAACTGTGTTAATAGATGAGCCTCTTGACATTCCTAGGACTTACTTAAGGGGAAGGAAAATTGAGATTTAGAAATTAATTTCTGTATGCTGGTCTGATATCAAAGTCAAAGGTCCAGAAATGGGATCCAACTGAAGTAACTGCTACAGCTACATAAGAACAAAAGAGATTTAGAAATTCACTGCATTTTCCCAAGCTGATAAAACGGATGGAACTGTGGTCATATCAGCTGTTATGTGCCGTCATTAAACAAAGTTCTGACCTCCATTTTCAGATCATTGCCAGCAACCAGTTCATATTCAGTGTGAGAACAGATCCAAGCCATGCTCCGGCTTTTTGCCTGCGACATGATGTGGATGGGTTTCTGTGGCAGGCTTCAGAGAACATTGCCTTAGACAAGTGCCCATGGGAACATATCGGAGTACTCAATGCCTTTGGCTATGTTATGGCATCCAAAGTACAGCGCCGGTTTTGTTCATGTTCTCCTGACATGTCGGTGGCAGTGATTGCCGACGCCCATCGGCATCTCTATGTGTACAGACAGAAGGTGTCAGTCATGACTCCACTGAGAAACAGAAAAACAGGACAGCAAATCAGCAGTGTTGCCAAGCAACAAGTGTTGTCGCTGGATGCAACTCCAAACACAATTCTGGGCATTCAAGTCACTAATTCAAAAATATTTGTGGCAACTGAGCAAAAAATTTTTGTTTACATTATGAAATCGGATGATTAATTTGTAGACAACTGAGTTACATAGTCTTTTTCCAATTGGAAAGAAATTTATCCTGGCAGACAATGGAAACAAAAATGAAATTTAGGTGAATTTTTTTTTTTTTTTTTTTCAGAATTCAATAATTGTAAACGGACATTGAAAGGTTTTATTTGTAATCAGCTAGTCTTCCCTAGCAATCAGTAATGAAGGCTAGGAAAATATTCAAGATTGTCAGATATTTATGTAACTGAATGTATTATTCAGTAGCTTGAACGCAATGAAACTTGCATCATAATCCACCATGTAACATCATATCTATATTTATAGGGGAGGTGCTTTAAGTAACAACAGTTGAATAGATAAAGAAACGGCTGATTTGACTGCACAGAGAAGCTGCAGTGTATCGTATATACTTGACAGAGGGATTAATACCATTATCTTTCATTCCTTTGTTATATGTTTTTTTTGTTTGTTTGTTTATGTATTTTGGGACCACTGCAGATGCTATGGTAATATTGTGGAATCATCCATGCTGTTATTTGTGTTTACCTTGTAATGGATACTTGAGAGAAAGAAGAAACAAATTGTATTCTCAGAGGTGCAAATTTGTGTTCATGAAAATCATTGAATGACTTATTGAAAATTGAAATAAAGTAATATTCCGTAGCAGTTCTTAGTTTTGGTGTTTCTTTCGAAGAGTTGAAGAATGTCTAATAAAAATGGGTATTTAATTTTGTGTTGAAGTCCAATAAAGTCCTTGGTTTTTTTTGGGGTTTTTTTTCCCACTTCTACGAAATCATGTGTAAAATTAAAACAGTAACTACTTCTGCTTGTCACAGTTTCATCACTTTTTGAAAAGAAAAAGGAATTCTGTTTCTCTTGTGATCTTGGCAACAGAGATAACTCTTACTGGAAGGCTGATCTTCTCACATACACAATCCCAAGTAGATGTTCAAGTTCAATCACACCATGAGGCAATATCAAAGATTAAATTTTAGAAATATAATAGCACTTGAAGAATGACATGCAAACTGCAGTCAGAAATTCTGGGTATGTTTAGCTTTCTTGACCTGTGGATTCAGATCTATATCCTCAATACAATGGAGTCCGCTTAAATCGAATTTTGCCGGGACCATCCTCATGGATTCGATTTATGAGAGTTCGTCTTCCAGTTTTTTGACAAGGGAAACAACTCCCGAATTGCCTATGAGGAAAAGCTGCCACTTTTTCCACGTTCCCAATGTTTTAATATCGTCGAGTTTATTTGGGGAAATGCCATACTTATCAGTTATGGCCTTATTGGACATCGCACTTCTGTCTATTTCCTGCAACATTTTCATTTTCGGCTCAATGGAAAGAGCCATCTTCTTTCTCTTCAATGGGTTAGAGAAAGCCATGATATAGATCTACGCTATAAAATAAAGCCAGTGAACCGCAGGCGAAAGAGCACGATGTAAAATACTGACTAGAGCTATACCGCCACACAGTGACTGTAACACAGTGCCTCGGACACATGAAGTATAGTAATACTAGATCTAGTAATAGTACTGTACATATATGTGTTTGACCGTGTCCACCTGTATAACAGTACACTGTATAAGGCTCTGCGAGGACACTTCGCTACTTCTTGTACGCTGCCTCTTAAACCCCTCCTCCCCCTGCCCCCTCCGAACACATGGCCCACTTGAAGCCGCGGCGCCGGCACATTCACAATACACTTATGAAAATTAATTGCCTGATCTCTCTCGCCCCACCCATGACGCTGTCTCCTTTGTTTCCCCGTTGGGTGGGAACCACATGAAGAGAACAAAAGCCGATTTTTACCTTCGGGGCAGCGCTGTCGGGTTCGATTTAAAGGAAACTCACGGCAATGACTTCGATTTATGCGAGAGGCATTTAATGGGTACAAAGAGGAAAATAAATCTATCGTTTTTATTCGGATTATCAGAAATTCGCATTATCAGAGTTCGATTTGGGTGGACTCCACTGTACTGATTTTTTTTCTTTTAAGGCTTTTATGTTATAGTTCCTTACTTGCTTCTATTCCGTATTTCCAGAATTTCTTTTCTCTTTACCCTTCTCAGAAAGTAGGTTAGCTTAAACTTAAAGGGTCAAATCTGCAGGCTTTGTGAATATTTTAACCTCTTTACAATATTTCGGTTGTTACACTTTTCTCTTATATAAACAGTTACATCTTTCATCAACCTCTACAATGAAGAAGTATAAATTTGGTCACGTAATCAAAACTACAAACACAAATGAAGTTTCTTTTCATATGTTTATTGTCTGACCATTTCACATCCTCCATGAGGACAAGTATTTACACAACATTACAATCACATTTATCAAGCATTCAAACATATTCTTGATTGCAATGTTATCAAGATCAGTTACCTGACAGGCAGCAAACACACTGTAATTCATGATGTGTTAAACCTATGAAGTCTCAACCTAACTTGATCTACATGTATAGCTTGATTCTGAACAACCCATTTGAACAAACATACAATTTCAGTTACAATAACTCATACAGAATTCTAAATGCCTACAGATCTGCCCGCACTCCATACCCTGGGCCAGTTGGAGGGTTAGTGAGAGAAGTGAGACCCGTCTTTGGCTCTGATGCAAACCTGTGATCCTGACCACTCCTGAAATTGTGATGAAAATTCAGAAAATGATATTAAATGAAGAAAAACAACTGCATTTAATCATGATAATTAATGTCCTCTACAACAATGACTAAAAATATTGAATACATCGAAAGATGAAAAAGTGTGTGTTTTTTTTTTTTTTAAATGAAAAAATAAGGATGGGGGAGGAGAATATATATAAAAAAAGAACAGAAAATGGATCACTAGTTTGCTGCCAATGAAACCAACGAGCACTCTCCAAAATCTAGGACAAAGACTGAGTAGTAAACACTGCCACTGACCTACAAAAAAAAAAAATAATCAGTAAAAAAAAAAAAATGGTTTTCCATAACTAAATCCTAAAAATCATGATGACATGAAGAGACATGGAAGCCTCCTCCTTGCACTCCTGATGAAAACCTTTCCAAGCATCATTCGAAGTAAAACACAATGCTCAAGGATTTTCTAGGGACCTGAACAATAAACTGACAAAACCTATAATCTAGACAATGCAATGACATCCCTCTTAACATTTTCAGCTGCAGGTCTGGGATATCAGTGCCAATCCCATTCCTAGTATTTTCACATTTTCAGCAGATTCTGATCAGAATTCATGGTCAAATTTTCTAAGAAATAGCTATAACTGAAAACTACATTTGAAACAAAAGGTCTGCATATTAAGTAGAAGTCATGCTTTCATGAAAACAGACTTAATTAAAGTTATTGTGTTGTAGGTTGGAATTTTCACACCAGTACACAAACAAATTTAGTCTGTACTTTTTTAATTGCATGCTGTATGAGAAATCAACACTTACTGAGGTCCTGGCTTGGGCTTCTTTCCCGCTTTCAAGTCATTGAGAATTCTGTTCATGTCATCAACAGTCAAGTCTTCCTGTAAATGAATCCCCAAAATGTTTGGCTCAAAATTTTTCAGTATTTGAGGAAATTGTACCTGACACAGACACAAAACATCTACTCCTTGGCATATTTATTCCTGTTCTAACAGCTACCCTTATGGAACAGGACCCTTTTTTTTGTTTCTTATTTTGGTTCAAAAAAACATCCAGTGGATGATGAGGCAGACTATTTGAAATCAATTACATTCGGAACCATATATAACAGGACCGCTTATAACAGGAAATCACTTATAACAGGAGCATCGCTAATCCCCATGTCCATTCCTTCTTTAGCATTAGTACAATATTATCTCATATAGCAGTAGTCCGTGACAGTTGAATCCCTTATAACAGGATATTTGTACCGTTAAGTGCACACAAGATAGTCCACCTGTATGCCTAGCGGTACTTCAAAACTGCCTGAGGCGCATAACTGGGTCAAGTACACTACAAACATGATCGCTTGACCACGATTATTTCATCTGCTTTGTTCACTGGGCAAGCCATCAGGTGGGGAGGGGGTGGGTAATGGGCATTGAGATCAGCCATCTGGCTTGAGGAATCAGGAAGAAAGAGGAGGGATGCTCATCCACAATTCATAACATGGTTAACGAAACAGGCTGAGATGGTGGGTCCACGTGGATAAAGAAAGGACTCGGAGGTGTAGCTCCTAACGTTAGGTAAGATAGACAAGGATCTTGCCATACACTAAACACTTGGACAGTGATGGATACCGACAAGTGCAGCTCCTTTTGTAGGCCTACACATTTTGCGGTGTTAGTATCACAATGTGTTTAAACTGCTGGATTTAGCAAGATTTATTCCTGTAGCATATTTCATCACGCTGATCACTTTCCTTTTCCCCAAATCACCATAGTGATCATTGCCTTTCATCCCAGTCCGATACCAATGCACGCAAGAGATCGAGCGCAAAAGGACTGGTACAATAGGACTCCAGGAGAAGGGGAACGGTGGGTGAGGTAATATCAGGGATGTCAAACTTCCGACTTTAGTCGGAATTCCAACTTTTTGGTTGCCGCAGACTTTCCTACTTTTTTGGTTGTCGCCAACTTTCCTACTTTTGGCCGATCAACTGCCGACTTTCACTGAATCCAGGTGACAGTTGCGGTTTTATAATAATTTGTGATACAAATTTCGCACGATGACAACAATGATCCAGAAGTACAAAAGAGTTATCCACATAGATAGCTCGGACGATAGTTGGACTGTTGTTTGGCGGCTGTTTGAAGATCGAGATCGAAGTTCGTAGCGCTTATTTCCTCACACCCGACAAAATGCTGTCGAGTGGTCACGTGAGAGTTGTTGATAGAAAATCAGCACATCAGAGCACTGACAACAGCAAATAATGTGCCCATGATCTTA
>JBCAUA010404685.1:0-18056 GCA_038406235.1 Peronia verruculata | reverse complement strand
TATATACCCACTGCGGCATTTACTCATTCTTGTAGTCATACATTCAAAGGAATCTCAGTCTAGACTAGGGGTCCTCAACTGGTGGGTCGTGATCCCCAGGGGGATCGCAAAGCCTTTGCAGGTTGGGGGGAGGAGGGGGGGATAGATATAGGTCGCGTAACCTTGCTAGAAGTGGCTTGGTATGAATCAGCAATGTGTGTATGTGTGTATCAGTGCAAAAAGCATGAGTTGCAGAAGTTCAGTGTTATTTTATGACTTTGGGCATGTTTGTATACATGCCTATTAGTGCACGTAGCTGTGTGAATATGTATTATATATGTAGGCTGATAAAGTATAAATCAAGCAGCTGACTCTAGGGCAATCGTATAGGTTTCAAGGCGTGGGGTAAAGGGTTGCGAGTACAAAAATGTCGGGAACCGCTAGACTAGATGATATGAGAACATTTCATCGGGTTCCGCACGCCCTTTAAACCCCCCCCCCCCGTCTCACACACACATACCGCATCCCAGACTGCATCGTCATCACTGTAAAGCAAGAACAAGCTGACATCCCTCAGTGACACAGAGATGACACACACCGTGCTCGTGATCCCCGTCCATAAGTGTCAAAACAGGAAACGTGTCCCAGAGCGGCCAGTCTGCCCAAGCAAAGAGCGCACCGCAGTGTCACTGTTAGTATATAGTAATAATACTGCCATGAACTTCGAGTGCGAATGGGTGTTAGTTGTGATGTTGTAAGTGGTAATCAGGCGAGGATGCGGACGAGACACACACAGGTACGGAGAAATTAGAACAGGAATCCTCGACGTTGAAATGATGCAGAATTTATTGCAGGTGCTTGATAACAATACAAACTTCAGGGCAGCTTTCTAACTCTGATGCATATGGCACTCATTGCACAGCACTCACTCTCTGCATGCAGTTCGGTTACGGTTTTGTTAAGCTTTTCAACCTCCTGTCGAGGTGGTTATCTCAGCTGTACTAAAACGCACAGAAATTTAACTTCGCGAGCTCAGTATGCTCTGCTCAATTCTTAAATTGCAGTTCGTTTGTTTTTCTTAAGCCTTTCAATCTTAAGAGCGTAGGATTATCTCGGATTTTTAGAAGTTGCCAATTTTTGCTGAGAAATTTATTGGGTAGAAATTTGGAATTTGGAAATTTTGCCCGGACACGGCATTCAGCCTACTTTTCCATTGATTTTGAACTGCCAAGGGTTCTTTAACGTGCTTAACGTACATACAGGACCTCCAAAATATATTGGCCCTTATCCGAGAAAGCTAGACGTTGAGCTTCCCTACCCACAGGAAGCGAGGGGACCCTTGAGTCTCTGAAAAAAAAAAAAAAAATGCGGCTTTTCGATCTTCAAGTTCTGCCACCCCCCGATGGCGGACCCGCGAGGCAATCCCGGCCTGTTTTCTCCATGAGCAGACACCATACCACAGAGCCACTGTGTCCCCAAAATGCAGTCTGTTAAATGCCTGTCCGGATTATAGTCCGCGGATTCAGGACTTGGTCTTTCAACCTCCTGGGTGGAGGTTATCTCGATCCCAAAATGCAGTTATATGGTTCTAATAAGCTTTTCAAGCTCCTGTAATGGTGGTTATCTCAGCTGTTCACAACCGTGGTCAAAAAATAACATAACACTATTGTGTTATGTGTAGTGTTATGTGTTCATAATGGTGATGGTGTATGAAAAATGCAGTTCTTCTCCGACTGAGCCCTTATATAGATGCTAGCCTGTCCGGAACCCTCTTGAACCTGCGAGTGTTCACTTGCGCCATCGTCACAAATAAAACCGTGACGTAGTGCGCACACGTTGCGTCCTTCACACACACAAGGTCTGACTAAAATCCATTTTGAAATCTCTCGAACCTGCCCGTGCTTACTAGCGCCATCGACAACATAAAACCGTGACGTAGAGCGCGACACGTGACGTACTTCGCACCCATGCGGTCTGACCATCCCGCACAAAATACTTAGAGAGTATCTCAGACACGTTCATTCAATGACCCAGTATTTCCACGGGCCAGCATATGTACGCTCACAACACACACTTGCTCGGGCCTAATATTTGTAATCACGATCCTCTAAACATCGCTCACAACACACACTCGCGTGTACCCAACATGTATAATCACGATTCGTTACACATGTCCTTCTTTTAAGAATTTTGTAACATAAAACAAAAATCTAAATTTTCAATACTGAACGAATCATGGACATTCCATCGATGGCAAAAATCGTCTACACATACGACATCTCTCGCCTTTCAAGCGCAGTCTCAGGATGAAAGTCAATTCAACAATAGCAAATTGTCAAACACTATAACCAATGAATTAAATAACGTAACACTTCAACAAACTATGATGATCATCAAATGCATCCTTAACAGATAACCTGTACAAGTGTCTTACATGGGCTAAATCCCTCCAGGTCCAGACCAACCTATACGACTCAAAAAGTCAGCACCAACATTCTCAGCCCCCTTGATATGCTCAACATTAAAGAAAAAAAAAAAAAACTCTGTAAAGACAATGCTCAGCGTATTATTCTAGGGCTTTCAAACTTGGAAGCGTTTAAGAACGCCAGAGGTCTTTGATCAGTTTATAGGGTGAAGTGCTTTCCAAAGAGATATAATGAAAACTTCTTGATACCCCAAACCATGGCTAAGACAAGATA
Source organism: Peronia verruculata (assembly GCA_038406235.1). Lineage (NCBI taxonomy): Eukaryota > Metazoa > Mollusca > Gastropoda > Systellommatophora > Onchidiidae > Peronia > Peronia verruculata. Next base: position 15,378 of record JBCAUA010404685.1, on the reverse strand, counting down.
AAATAACTATAAATTTATATCGTCTATGACTTGGTTTTGAAAATACAAGTACATGTATCTATATTGTCTCTACCACAAAGATAACACCAATAATGTTTAATTAACTCTTACTCAGTAATCTGCCTTAATTCCCCCACATAAAATCCTAAAGATTTACTTTCCAGTCCACTTACTGTAGAGAGGACATGTTGTCATGCTGAGTGCAGCCAGAGAGTGAACACATGTATGTATGTTTGTTTGTTTGGGTTGGAGTTTAGCAACACATCAGCATGATTACAGCTATATTGTGTCAAACACGGTAAGATATGTTTACACGTCAAGAAGAAGAAAAGAAAGAAAGCGGGACAGAAGATAGGAGCAAGGAGAGAGAGAAGGGATGTTTTCCCTGGAATGTCGAGGATGGCGTTCCATGGGAGACACCCCATCAATGGCAGGCTTACATCACCTGCAGGTGGGAGCAGAGACCTACTTATAAACCCCAGGCCCCGTGGGGGGGAGTGAACACATGTATGTGAGTGTGTATGTGTAGTATGTGTGAACATAGACAGGTAATAATCTAGATACATGTAGAGAAGATCACTATTAACTCTTGAAAATAATATTCATGTTTTGGTCACAATGTTCTGCTTTACACACAGCAATACCCTATTTTTACATTTTATGTTTTCTTTATTGCCCTGAAGAAGAGTCAAGTTGACTCGAAAATTTGGCAGAGACCATCACAATCAAGTTATAGATTTCTGTGTTATTTATTTTTCTTGAATTGTTTTGCTAGTTCCCGGTCTGACAGTTCTATTATATTTTTATAAAATGATGTTCTGCTTTTAGTTTTAATCTTAATGATAGGCTAGTGCAAGATTCATGATGATACAAATTACACTCCATATGGTGAATGAATAGTGATTGCATCTTGCATGTTTGGATGGCACGATGGTGATGATGTTAAATTAAATACCGGCACTTTTCTAGTTATTATGACATTCTCACAACTTCTACATAATTTGTATATTATAGGCCTAAATTGTATATTTGCATTTAGATGTTAGGATAGTTGTACATGTATTGTGAAATACTTTGTCAGTGACTGGATAAATCTCATGATTTTATCATACATGCACATGTGTTCTGATGTTGGAATCATTATGGTTATTTTTTACCATTTTATTGCATTATTTAGTAATTGGGAAAGTGATTGTTTCATACAACATGTGTTTTGACAACAGGTGATGATTACAAAAGGTACTCTCTCGGTACTGGATGGTGATGGTACCATAGATGGTGTTTGATGGTAATAGTAGCGTAATGATGACATAAAATACTTTCTTGGTGGTCTGATATTACTATGATAAATCTTCATGACGTGTGAAAATTCATACTTGCTAAAGTCTAAACATTCATGACATTGACAGTGTTTCACCCATGATCCCAGTCAAATCTTTCATGCATACAGAATGTACAGACAACCAAGAACACAAATTTAGAGAGTTTTTCTTTCATTTAATTACAAAGACTGTTATTTTCATCTTTGATTCTGCACTGTGCATTTCAACAAACTCTATGATATGAAATGACAAATGAATGAAAATCCAGACCGCTGCTCATTCAGTCTTCAGTTTCACTTCTCCATTTATCCTGGATCATACCTTTTTCTTATTCTCTTCTGGGACCTCTCTTACTCTTTCTCTCTCTCCTTTTGTTTCTCTCTTTTTCCCCTCTATCTCTCTCACTCTGTGGCTGCTGTAGTTTTTGTAACTTTTACATTCACCTTTCCCTCTTAAGCTTTCATCTATCACCCAATATCTCTCAGCTGATAAGACATATGACACTGATGCACACAACAACATGATACTGGATCTAATTTTGGGGCACAGATATGTGTTATCCAAAAAAGTGAATTTTGCAATCAAAGTCAAAATCATCAATTTTCCTTATGTTTGGCTCAGAGGCCAAATTTTTTCCACTACCAGTTTACTCGTGTCAGTGGACAGTGAAATATGTATACTTTACTATGGTGGAAAAAAAAAAAAGGTAGCTAAAACTCCATGGAAATAGTCACACTCATATCCTCCCCCCCCCCCTCCCTCCTCCCCTCTGTTATCCCATGAGTAAAATCCAAATTTCTCAATTAAACCTCTTTTGAATCCAACTTTTCATCTAATCATAAGACAAATGAATGAATGAACGACATCACCATACAAAGGCATGCATATTTAGAAAGCTAACAAAATAAAAAATGTCTGCTTTCATCACTTTCATTTTCCATTTTCAAAACACTCACAAGCCATCTGTAAGCTTTTCACTTGACCACTCACTGCGGCCAATGCTAAGCCACATGGACATGTCAACTGAAGTTTGATGACAACAGCTTCAAAATTAATACAATGCAAAGTCTTGACCTCTCCTGACTGTAGCTATCGAGTATGTTTCTCTCTGTGCCGGTCCATCTCAATGTGGCTGGGATTCAATGTTATGGTGTGGACAAAAAGTAACTTAGCACACCCTGTTCATGCTATCCTCCCCGCGCTATGATAATGGCATGAGCCATTTTCAGCAGTTTCGAGATATCAAAACTAAACTTGTGACCGCTGTAGTTATAGCATAAGTAATTTGATGAGCTTCGTCATTGTGATTCTGTTGAATTAATAAATACTAAACTACATGTATTTCTCAGCCAGCTATTTAACGTCAAGCTACATGTACATGTGCTTTTCTTTGATAAATACAAGAGGTGTACGATAAGTATTGTAAAGAAAGAAAAAAAAAATCACTTTTCTCTTATAATCTGAAATAGATCTATATGCAAAATTTTATGAATATTTTATCACAATAAAAAAAATAACATTTTCATCATGTGGTGACTTTTTTTTTTTAGAATTTTCTGTTACTCATGTTAGAAATAGTGTAGAAAAAGTGACTTCTTCCTGTCACTGTCCAATGCTTATCTTATAACTCTTGTACTTGGCCAAGGGAAATAGTCTGGTTGACACTCACAATAACTCCTTCTCTTGGTGTTTCTGTTTTTTTTCAACAGCATTGCCTGACAGATGTCATGTTCAGGAATGTCACATCAGTTGGACTTTGACATATGGCTGACATATTATGGCATTATCATAGCGCAGTGACAACAATAGGCTGAGAAGAAACCATCCCGTCTCGTTCACTACATCCATGCCCTCTCAGGTACCACCTCACGGTTCACACAAACAAACTCATACACTATGCTAACAACGTGCTATGAGCTTTTGGTTCCTCTGAGCGGCTTCGATCGTTTCCACTTGCGGATCATCTTTAACACAGTTTCAATGATTGGCTCTGGCTTCCTGTACATCATGTGACGGTCGGCACCGTTGATGACTGAATGTTGAACTCCGGGTGGAAATCTGGACAAAAAGGTTTGTTCAGCCCTTGCCCATGCCTGAAAACAGCAAATGTCCACAGGACATTAGCACAATTTGGAATGGAAAAAGCACTTTTGACAGCATGAAATCACAAATGCTCAAAAATGAAAAAAAAAAAAAAAGTCAATAATATATAAAATAAAATCAACAAAACTCAGTGTGAAATCTTACAAATTATAAATGAAACCAGCAAAATTCAACATGAAACAAAATTCAAAACAAAATACCAGGAATAAAAATTCAACAAGCAACTGTAAAAACTCAATATGAAATGAGCAAAGTTCAACAAGATTAAAATCTGAATCCTCACCACAATTTTATCGTAGAGCAAAAACAAGCACAAGATCTCATATCACACTGACGTTGTGTTTCACAAGAACACAAAATGTATGACACTGACCTTGTTCAAATGGCTGGGCATCTGCTCATCGTAATAGTTTCCTGTCAGCACCGACACAGACACATCTGACGGCAAGGATCTCAGCTTTTTCAGCGTCCTGATGGAAATCATTTGCCAGAGTATTTACTAACCACAAAGCTGATGAGAAATATTCAATGTTCATAGGCTAGGTAGTACAAGAATACAAGCCAAAGATTATCACTAAGCAGTAGTCTTTCAAACCGGTGATGATATGGAAGAGATTTAATGCAAACACTCATAGGTTAATTACAACGGATAGAATAGACTGGCAGGTGGTCAGACTATGGCATGACCTCTTAACCCACGTGCAGTTTTAATAAGAAAAAAAAAAAAAAAAGAAACAATGCCTTGGCTGTATAGTCTAGAATGTAAATTTAGAATCTACAGTTGATGATCTAGAATCTGGATGAAATTTGAACCCAATGATTTATTTTGTGTCCTCCTTAACCTTTTAACTCTTTTTTTCCAGGGAAATATTTCAGACCTACATATGCTGACAATGAGACATTTTGAATGTTTGAATTATGAAAGAAAAAAAAATCAGTCATTCAATTTCAATGAGATTCAAACACAAAATAACCAGCAGCAGTGAGCTTCATGATAAAATCAACAGAATTTCTCAAAACTAATTATTTCTATACAAAATTTAAAAAAAAATGAGATAAATTTTGAACTTTACAAAAAATGGTTAAAACCGTAACAATGGTAGATTCTAATTAAAATATTGTGGAAAGTAAAATATGACATTCCATGATAGTTATATTTAGATCTAACATTGTTTGTCAGTACGATTACTTAAGAAACCCTAAAAAAACTTTTCACACCAAAATGGTGGGCTGAAATGTCTACAGTCTTGCAGTTTGCTTGAAGATTCTCTAGGACGTCCAGTGCAAGTAATTTGTAAGTCAGGATTATTTCTATTTACTAATGATATCTGCAAATGTTCTTGTGGAAGTTTGCAAAACTTTGCAAGAAACAAGACAGACAGATAAACAAGAGATCAGAACATTTTGACATGAACGTAGTGGGATATAAGTCAGAGATGTCAAACATCCTATCTTGGTTGGAAAACAGACTTTTTGGATCTATAAAGATTCTTTACTGACCTCACTTTTTTTTTCCTTTTTGAATAAAAAATACTGCAATTTTTACATCTTGCTGTATGAATTTGGCATGGAAAAAGCAGAGGGTGATATGGTTCCTACTTTTACACAAAAACAGATGTGACCCGTTAAACAACAATCTCACACAGGAAGTGGGAAAAGTCTTGTTCATCTTGGACTTTCCATAAAATGTGTGAGGAAATGTTGCAAATGAACACAACTACTTACCGCATCTGAGAAAATGTTTCATTTATAAAGTGGTGCTCATCTACCACTGTGCTCAGATGTCGCGGGTGACACAGCAGGTATTTCTGTAGGACATTCAAAACAAAAAGGCTTTCAACACAGTTAGGGTCTTTTTTCTTTCTTTCCACTCTAAACTAAAAAGTTCGCTGGGAGATAATTACATCTGTTTGTTATTTGAACATCCAGGTTACAAATTTGTTCCTATAAGATGCCAAGACAAGATATTTTTCTTTTTCAAAAAGATGTCTTCTTATAGAGGAGGGTGGACGACAAAAACTCACATAAAATTTTGAATTAAAAATTTTAAGCAAGAATATTGAGTCTATTTTGAATAGAGGTTACAAACTTTACAAAGTTATATTTGCAGGACTGGACAGGCTGATAGATGGCATGAGAAGAAGACACAAAGTGGCTAATGACTGTAGAAATATTATTATTATTATTTTTTTTGTGAGAATTAAAATGACAAGAACAGAACTAGCATGAATCACAATGGATATTGAAATCACTATTTTCATGATTTAGACCTTTCTCTGAACCTAGAACTTGAGTCAGTCACAGCAAATGTCTTTTAGGTGTCAGCATCGATGACCTCAATCAATTTCTAAAATGTACGTGTTGTGACAAGGATTTTTGTATTGCACATGTTCACAAGCTGCTATAGACTAAGACATCTAAGACTCTGATCAAGTTTGAGCTACTGAGAATTCCAACAGCTCTAAATATAATTCTGGATATCCAGTGGGGACAGCCCTGAATTTATCAATAAATAAGATATAAAAGTAAAAGATGATAATGCCCATTTGAATAATATGGAGAAGGAAAAAAAAAACAACAAAAAAACAAACAAAACAAAACACACAAAAAAAAAACACAACAGAGCTCAAGGGTTAGGATGCAACAAACTGACCTGTCGAAGAATGACCTCTTCCACCACATGCTCTCCAGTGATTGGTTGTTTCAATGCACCAATCAGAAGTCCCAAGCGAGTGATGCCCAGAGCTGCTCCAAGCTGTAGGGTCTGGTAGGTCGGAGCCAGGCTGCCAAACCTGAGCAACAGAACGACATAACCAGACTATATTATTACATTCAAGAGAAAAAGACACTCGCATTTCCAGTACAAGCCTAATTTCAGTTCTTATGTCACGTGACAGGGATGGCATTTTTCTACCCAACACTGGTATCTCTCTCTAGGTGTCACATTCCTGGAACGGATATCAGTGACCATGTTAAGCCAGTCCTCTTTATTGTCCGTCCTCCTAATCAGTGTTGTGGATTGTGGTTTTGGTTTTATAGTTGTGATTTTATTCTGATATATGGAGGTGAAAAGCTGCTACTACAGACATAAAAAAAAAATGGTTGGCGTTCAATCAAAGTTTGCTTAAGCAATGAAAGCTCTTGTAGACTGTTACATTCTCTAGACTAGATTTGACTTACACATGAGACGTGACACGATGACATCAGGCACTGGTCAATGGTTGAGCATATGGAGTTATCAGTTTTGCTTTCTTTTGGTTTGGACTATTTTGAGTAGAACGTATGATGTTGGCAATTAAAGATAATAAGAGTGACCTGCTGCTAAAATGAGTTTAGTGAGAAAATGGCTGATCATTTTTCGTAATCCTTATAAATCCTCATTTGTTACTAACTTATAATTTTGAACTTCTACTCATTTATATTCCAGCGAATTTTACTTTGTATTACCTTTCAAAATAAAAAGAGAAAGTTTTTGTACAAAACAAAAAGAATGTGCATCAAAATTCCACTCACAGTTGATAAAAAATTATGATTTCTCTGGTCGCCTCAGTTTGATGAAGGGCCAATTTCATGCTGTTGCATCTTATTTAGGACAAATTTTAAGCATTGGGTTAAAAGTGCAAGGCTTGCGATTAACAGCTTTGGTCACTACCACCGGTCATCATGTAATATTAGCAGTGAATATATTCAGTTAATTAATGCCGGTCATGCCGACAAACTACAATCACATCTACTTTCACAATCTCTCTGTCACTCACCAGTGTTGGACCCAGGCCCCATCCGGGTCGTCAAAGAGATTATCTGGCAGTGGATTGATCAAAACCAGTCCCAGAACTTCACTGTAAGAAAGTAAATTCTATGTACATTATCACCAGACTATGTTGTCTTCTCAAACACGCTTGATGGTCATGCAAGAGGGTTAGTTATAGACTGAATTCATTATGCAAAATGCAGCAGTATCTCTATATCTGTGTTTTTTGTGATATTTGTTGACTGTTTTCATACTCAGTAAACGAGATAACCACTCACAGGAGGGTGAAAGGTGTAAGAAAATGGAACCATGTACGTTTCATGTGGCTGCTTTTCCCTGGCCAAGCTTATGTCATTTCTTTGAGGGATTTTGTGGTGACTTTACAAAAATAAAAAAAGAGGGAAAAAACAACACAAAAACAACAAAAAATTTGTGAGCAGCCAGAGAAAGGGAGAAAATTGAGAATTACCATCATGAAAAGACTTAAAAGTGTACATGAAGAACCTAAATATCTATGTTCTTTGTGAAATGTAACCTATGTGACGTAGCTTACACTGGGTAGACCAACTACATGTACAAAGATGATCCGGTGCAGCAGACAGAGAGAGAGTCAAAACCAAAGCCAAGAAAAATGGGCCGAATGAGTAAGCCTACCTGTCATACAGATGAGTATAAAACTGGCCAATCATGGCCCCCAGCTCTGCCCCAACAAAGATGAAAGGCTGTGGTTGCTGACTGCTTGTGGTGATCAACTTGAATAGATCCTCCGCCATTCTGTGCCAGCACATGTAAGGAACACACATGACATTAGGGAGGAGAGAGAATGAAGGGCGGACTGAGGGTTATACTCTGTGGCACTGGACAAACCCCTCAGAGGACAAAACTTTGTAATTTTCAGTTGTACATGTCATTTACCATGCATTTAAGACATATTTCGGTTCAACAGAGGTTTTTCCTGATTTCATATGAACTTGTAAAAATGTTGGAAAACATTTAAAACTAATCTCGAGAAAAACAATGTTTAAAATTTTATTTTAATTAGACAACAATTCAACATCTGACACATTTCTCTAAAGTCCTGCACATTTGACTAAATCTTTGACACATTTTGACATGACAGTGTCTTGCTATGTCTGGGAGTTGACTGACTTGTATCTCAATGACTGATGAACTTGTTGTTAACCATGCTGATGCTGTGTGAGCAGAATGTGTCACATAACCAGGTTTATTGAGAAACTTAACTTAAACTGACCATGGGGTCATATGGGTTAACTTATAGTGTGGAAATCTCAAGCACAGAAGAGATTTGCTTAAATAATTTCTACACCAAGTAAAGCCCACTTATTTCACCCACACCAGTAATTCTATGTACCAAATATTTGACTTGATTCATTTCATCCAGTTTCATGATATTTTTAATAATCTAATGCCCCATAAATCTCATCTTGTTTAGCCTCACCTCTTCCTATATTATCTATCTAAAATTATTTCATGTGTTATCTTAAGGCACTCGAGTTTGACGTTTGTCCTGCGAATCATTAAACACCATTTGGTATACTGTCAATACATGTAGTTATCCCTGTACCTCTCCACTGTGAAGAGACTTCCTCTGTCAAACTGATGGCTATTCATCTGCGAGCCAGGATCTGCCGTGGGCGCGTGTGATGCATTCTTCGTATGAAAAGCAAAAACAAAGGCACTGACTTGGTAAAGATACAAACCCTGTCAGGTTGGTGTGGAGTGAATGAGAAACACAATGATAAACACCAGGAGATCAATCACTTTTTTGACTGCAGATTTGACACTGATCTTTCCAAATTTGTTCATTGTAAGTGCTATGATAATTTATATACAACACACAAATTACCATGTAAACATCAATGTGGCTGTGTGACTGTCGAACCAACGGGTAAAATTTTGAATTATTAAAAAAAAAATCCATTACATGTATTTTAAAAATCTTAAAAGGTATAGATCTAGCAAGATCAAAAAACATCTTCAAAATATTTCCATTGGTCTTTCTCTTGGATGAAGTTTGTCATTTTTTAAAATTAAATATTATGGTATTTGAATATTTATACTAATTTCATGTGATAATTCATAACTGTGGACTCATCTACACTGAAAAACAACCCCCCCCCCCTCAACACACACACAAATCAAACTGGTTCACCATACACAATTATCATTGTGACAAATGACTATAGTTTTTTTTAATGTAACTTGCACACCATTTTCAAGATATTACGATCCATAAGGCTAACAAAAGTAAATTAAAAATTCATTAAAAATGTAATTAAAAAAAAAAAAAAGGACCAAGGTATATAATTTTCAGCTGACACTGAAAGTGATTCTGTTGATGACGTGAATTGTATTTAAGGGGAGGGGCGGGTCCTGAAATCAAGATTTTGGCTGAAAATATCAAATTCCCGATTAATTTGTTTTCTTCAAGCTAAACCATTTTATTTCAAGATATTACCGTTTACATGGTCAATACTAGCCTATTTCATATGTAAACTGAGCTTTTCCTATAAGGGAAATATCACTCAAATTCACTTCTGATGGTCAATTTCAACAGGAGTCATGAGGCCTTCATACTGAGTTTGAAAGTACTTCTCAGATATCGATGCCTGCCTGTACATGTCGCCCACAGTTAGTGTATACGATGGCTCTCCCTTATTTTGTTTCCACCAGTTAGTGCATACACTCTCATAGAGATGAAGCCTGCCAGCAACTATAAACATCGCAGGAATCCTAACCCAGTTTCTCGATCTTCATCATAACGGGATACCGTAACCTTGCCCTTGCTTTTTTTTCGGCTCTGTGATTGGCTCGTGTGCGGTCGGCAGCGCTATGATTGGATCCAGTCATAGGTCATGTGCCGCCGAGCTGAAAACTAGGTTACTTGTGCACAGCTGATAGACAATAACAATACCTACATCGTATTAGCTGTCATCGAACCAATTCCAAGGATTCTGCCAAACAACGGAGACAAAAGCGTGCAGAAGATAGAGAAAAAGCCAGGCAAGAGAAGGAGGCTGAAGAGGGAGGTCCAGTCTATCAAGCTGGAATGTTTTGAGGTGAAAGGAACACATTATGTCACATGGAACTACTTGAAAAACTTGTCAAAACTTTGGACGCCATTATCTCGAAACCTACTTTTTTTAGCACACTTTTCCCTAAGGCTTTTTTATTTACCAACAGATTTTCTTGAAAATTGGCATGAATCTTCCTGCTTACGTGAAAAATAACAATAAGTATCGGATTTGCGATATTTTGTTTACTTTTTTTAGAAAATGTTATGGAAGTGACAAAAAAATGAGAAAAAAGTCCCATCTTGCCATGTACAAATTTCAAAAATTGGTAAAAACAAAAACTATGGCAAATTTCGAAAAAGCGACACTTAACTCTATTAAGGTAAGGAAATACTATATGTGTGCAAAATATGAGACGATTTCAGTGAAAAACACCTAAGCCGTGGACTTTGGAAAATCAGCAATTTTGGGGGCCTAAAATCCAATATAGTGGCGTTTCCATGGCAACCAACCATCCAGATTATTTTTTTACACTTTTTTTCCTCTAATTTGGACATCCTGAATTCAAATATAATGTTCAAAAAAGCCTAAATTGAGTACATGTACTTTTGAAAATCACTCTCAGGACCCGCCCCTCCCCTTAAACAGTATCTTTGATGTTCTGAATCTAAGAAATCTGCTCTGCCACCACCAAAACGTGAAGACAACATTTTTTAAGACAGGAGTTATGTATTATTAGTAGTTGTTTTTGCTTTTTTTCTGTTTACTTTGTGCGTGTGTGTGGTTTTTGTTTGTTTGTTTTTGTTAATTTTTTTTCTTTTTTTTTTTTTTCAAAAGTGAAGACAGGAGTTTTCAAGACAGGATTTTTTTATTTTTCTTAAAAGTGAAGACAGGAGTTTTTGAGGCAGTTTTTTTTTTTTTATTTTTGTCTAAACAAAGAACTGTCGAGCCATCAGGAGGTTGAAAGACATATATAGAATGTAACGTAATCTACCACCACATGGTTTTTGAAAAAGCATGCCCATGGTAACAGAAACCCAGAGCCTGTCTGTAGAAATGAATATCATAAAATTTCGACGTGTGTTCTCATCAGACAAAGGTGAAATGAAACTCAGGGATGTCAAATTTCCTACTTTAGTATGATTTCCTACTTTTTGGCTGTCAGTAATTTCTCTTTGGGTCCCAAAACTGGTATTATTTATTAACGTACTTCAGTTTTATGTGTTGCTAAAGAGTATACCCGGATCCTTTCCTACTTTTTTCATGTAGAGATAATGTCATCCCTGAAAACTCCTCTTGATAGCCGGTTGCTTTTCCACATTTGTTGTTGTGAGTTATTATACATGTACATGTACCATATTCAGGTTAGTGATGTTTTTATCAAGCATAGATTTTTTTTTTTAATTGTTTCATGCAGTTTGACCTTATCGGTAGGCACTTTTCATCAATTTACTGCAGAGATAATCTGGAGCTTCTTATTTTCCCAAATACCACATTTGTAGTTGCCTTAATTTTTCTGTGACGTTGTGGTATGGCTTTTAGAAATTATATTCATTCATCTCTGTATTAGAAAATTAATGGTAAACTGTAGTATTAGTAAATGTGAGGTGCAGTCATTCAAAATGGGAACAGATCTCTGTTTTGCTTTGCCATCCAGTCTGTGATGAAAAGTTTTAGAAATAGGAAAGAAAAAAAGACCTCTTGATCTCAAGAACAGGAGGTGGAAAGAAAATACATGTATGTGGATAGAATGCGCTTGATAAAATTACTAGCTGGTGATGTTTAGAGAAATGGGTTGCAATGCCACTCTGAAAATGGCTAATTGATCATTATTTAACAATTGCATTATCAAATGATCCAAATGATGTAACCTGAAGATGTACAGTAGTAGAGATACCTTCTTTTCTGGTTGCTTTTTGATAGTGCAGAAACTAAACATGGATTCTGTGCATCATGTTGAAATCAGTCTCTGCAGCTGTGTCCAGTGGAGTTCACAGTTTGTAATACTGAATTGGTAAACTTTGGATGCAGCATCTAATAACAAGTTCAATAAGTTGCCCAAAAAATTTTTAATCCTATTAGATAGCAAAGCTCCCTGTTTCCTTGTTTATTTCAGGAGACCTGTTAGAAAACATGTATTCAGATCTGATGAGGAAGATCAGTTGTTCATTACATAATGATTCTGTCTTTCAGTATGATAGACATGAACTTTTTAAGTTTTATGTTTGTTCTTATTTATTATAATTCACATCACATGCATGTGAAATGAAATCTGAATGGCAATAGCCCAAATTATAGCATCCGTCATTATTGTGGGATTTTTCTGTAGTTTATCAAAGTCAGTTGTGGCTCTCCACAATTGGCTCAGTCGAGGATGAAAATAATTATTGATGTCAATTTCAAAAACAGTAAAATAAAGCAGTAGCAGGTAAAAATGAACACCAAATAGAAAACAAACTGAGTTTCATTAGAGGGAATAAAAAAAAAATATTAGATAACTATAGGCCAACTCTAGTGAGAAATGAATCTTCATTGTGTTTTGAACGTAGCAGTACTTTTAAACAGTTGATAATATAAGAGAACCAGAGGATCAGATAGCAAAACATAGACTCACATTTTTTTAGGGGGAAGAGACTGCAACATTGGTAAATCACTGGTAAATCTCATTGTCCTGCTAATGGCATTACTTTTATCAATGAAGTGGCAACTTCATTGTTGCAAGCAAATCAGTCTCCATCAATCCCATTTACACTATCGAAAATTCGTAATTCAGGCAGTCAGTTTTATTTTAGGCCAGGCATAATGAGAGCAAAAGGTCATAGCTTACGTGCTCATATTACGCTAAGTCAGAGCATGGGGTTTCAACTTGTGGAAGTTACATTAGAAAAGATAACATTTTTATATCTTTACAGGACAAGTGCAAATCAGCTGTTTGGATTTTTTATATGTGTATTGTACAGGAAGGCAAGGTATCAAACTGGCTTTCACTGATTATGTTGTTAGACTAACAACATATTAGTTCAGTTATAAATGAACCATACCATGCTAAGTTTTGATAACTTTAGTTCTAGTAAATCATTTAATCACTTGATTGATCACTGACTTTGATTGAGTGTCACCAACATCAATAAGTTTACATTCCATCGTAGATATCAATGACTGCTGTCAGTTTCTTTTACATATCAGTGAGAAGACCTCTGAATGCCTATACAGATCATAATACATTGTACATGTAATATGTTGGGTTGTTTTTTTTCTTTTTTCCCAAGTGAGGCTGAATAACTCATGTGAGTCGGTGCGTCTTACATGAGTCCTGTCTGGCTTGTTCATTTGATTAAAAAAATTTATGAAGATTCCAGTTTGAAAAACCAGATAAGTCACGTTTTTGTGAAAAATGAGTTATTGCCCTGACATTAAAAAGCACACTGCTAAGATCATATGCTTTGGTGACTTTCTTCTGTGTTTTGTATTGAGTATTTCTACTTAGGAGCACTGTTAGTCATCTGAGTCCAAACTCAAACTCGTGAGGGTCAAAAATATGATAATGATATTTCTCAGAATTTGTTAGAGCTGGCTGTTAAAATACATGTACATGTATGTGTCACGGCATATTGTTTTTGCTTACATGTTTATTCCAGGTGCCTTTGTGAAATAAATCTGTGTTGACTGCATCCATATAGATTTTTCCATTATGCTGCGTTCACATGCCCAGAGTTGCCAGTGTGTGCTGTCTGTGTGTGTGTGTATTCACTGACTCACTTGTTTCATTAATCTTGCTTGACTGTCTTTCCGCTTTGTTTATCTAAGTCTCAGTGTGATAGCTAAATATGGTAAAAACAATAGCCGCTATTCTTTGGAGCTTTTAGTTTATTTTGAAGTTCATATTGTTGCTGTTGCTAAAAATTGTTTTAGTTATACCACAGAGCATGAAGTAACGCGAGGCGAAACTGCGAGCGGCTGTCCATGACGACAATGATAGCGAACGCGTGATCGGCGCTGGGCGGGCTAAAAACAGATAAGCGCGGTGTGGTGCCTCGACCGTAGTCTGCTGTGCTTACATGCATTTTTACATTATTGTCAGTACAGTCGGCTATCGCCCTATGTGCTAAGTCATTTAACTAAATTTAAGTGACAAAAATATGTTCTAGCAGACAGTCAGAAAGGGTCAGAATTAGAAATGGATAGATTATTGAGTATAAGTACAGAAATATTTAATATGCTAAGAACGATATAACGTATTATAAATAGAGAGTATTGGAAAACTAACGAGAATGTCAGTTCTTTACAGTTGCTTGTGGGAAGTGGAGGTGTAATGTGAAGTACTGAAAGTAGTGAAAGGTAAATAAAACTGTAGGAGGTGGATCATGACCACATATTTAAAAAAACGAAAAAAAATATATATATAACGCTGAGCTGGAAGAGAAAGCACGTCGACATTATAATCGTGTTAGGCATAGCAAGATGACAGACGAAAACGAATATAACATAACATACAGTTGTGTGACATTGATGACCCATCTTTGTGACCTGCTGAAATAAAAATTGTGCATGAAAATGAAATGGTATGCTTAAAAATGATTTAACATTAGTGTTTATTCTAGGTCATAAGGGGGGAATAAGTTCCCCCTTAGGATAAATTTTGGGGGCGCTTTGTTAATTCTGAACGGTAGGAGGACAATAATGACCTGCAGACCATCCATTTTTAAGGCGGTTTGTGAAATTAGGAGGCTAGTTGCGTAATTCTGTGCTCTGGGGTGAGCACTGACTGTTGTACTTGACACAACTTCAAAGCACCTAATCATTCCGAGGCCACAAAAAGAATTAAGTCTTTTACCTTTCTAGTCCACATTTAAGCAACAAAGAACACGCACACAATCCTCGAGTATGGTTACGGTGCTTGTCGCCTTTCAACCTCCAGGAAGGGGGGGTATCTCAGTCCTAGAGCCTTGAGATATTTATAGTAATAACAATGTGTCCTGGACTAAGACAAATATGTCTCAATACAGACAAAATATATTAGATCTAGATCTGCATTACCTCTGTGCTTTTCCTGTACTGGGGCAATATTCTGCAAGCATTATTTGACTTTCTGGGGGGGGGAGGGGGGGGGGGGGGGGGGGGGGGGGGGGGGGGGGGGGGGGGGGGGGGGGGGGGGGGGGGGGGGGGG
>JBCAUA010404575.1:0-18057 GCA_038406235.1 Peronia verruculata | reverse complement strand
CTCTCTCGGCGGGGAACTGGGAGCGGCATATCAGAAACAGTGGAAGTTAAGTAAAGATTCACAAGTGATTGGCCGAGATTGCGTACTATGGACATTATAGTAAAGTATTCATTAATATTATTATGTCACATGTCACAGAACTGTGTATGTCAAAATTTCACAGACAAAACATTACTTTACAGACTTCGCGGAAAACATGCACTCTTAGTTGTATGCTGTTTAAATTCTAAATAAAAAATAAAGTTAAAAAAACAAGGAAAAAGATCTTCATTTAATCTGATAAAGCCTTGCCAGCGGCTGCAATTTCAAAGTAAACAAAAACATTGTTTGCTTTCTCCGTGATAATAAAGGCGTGTAGCGTTCCACAATAAATTCTTGTACAAAATTCTTAACTGACGAAGCTCAAATTTTTCTTCCCACGTCTCCGACTGAGAAAAAAATAAAATAAGGCATTGCCGTGTAGGTGTATTAAAATGGCATTAATGTCGGCTTTATCGCATGCCTTGGGCGCGCGTTGGCGAAAACAGTATAAGCAAACAGACCTTTCATTTTGATATAACGCAGGTACAAACATCTCACGTTTAAAAAGATCAAGAAATGATGTTTAGACGTTTATATCCAAAAAAAAAAAAAAAAGGAGCGATAAAGCATCTTTCGTTTCTTAGGAAGAAAGGAATACCTGCTTCTACAAAGCCTTTGAGCTAAAGAGAATCACGAGATAAAAGAAAAAAACAAAACAAAAACATCTCGACGAAACTAACCTTCCACGAATGTTGAAGGCATATCTAAGTTCCTGCTCCTTAGAAGTACATAATTTAACTGCTGTACAAGCAGATCTACTCATTTTTACTAACTATGCATTGTGCTACGCACATAGGGAGATGGGAATGGTGTGGCTATGCCAAAGGTGACCCTTGGACAGATGTTGAAATTTCATCAAGTTCTTAGGTTTATAAGGGATTCTTACCCTTAGCCTACCTTATGAGTCTGCGCTACCTACCCTATAGTGATTTATTTTCACCAAGCAACAAGGACCTACATGTATATGTATTTCCTTTCTAGTTATTTTGTTTTGTTTGTTGTTGTTGTTGTTGTTATTGTTGTTTGTGCGTACGTGCATGCGTGCGTGCGTGGGTGCGTGCGTGCGTGCGTTTGTGTGTGTGTATGTGTGTGTGTGTGTGTGTGTTGAGTGAGTGTGTGTGTGCGTGCGTGTGTGTGTCTGTGTGTGTGTTTTGAAACGCGTGAAGAAAAAAATTCGGAAATACAAAATTATCACGAGGAAGAAATCTAATATTATTTCCATCTGGTCGTGAACATTCCAGAAATTTCCATTACTCATATTTTAAACGACAAGAAAACTAATTAACTTTTCCTTCTTTACAATACTTTGCACCCGGAAAAGGGAACTAATTTGGCCGGCAATCTAAATGTCTCATTCTTTTGCACGCCTTGAAATCTGTACACGTCTATCTGTGAGTACACTTGACCTAGTGCGCCTATCTGCAGCATGCACGCACACTCTATAATCACAAGCCGAGGGTGAGATTTCCCCGATCTAAACAAAGGTGGGGCACACAAATCGTGCTGTCTCATTAAAGGCACGTCTCGAGGAGAAATGGGAGGGGGGGCGGGGGGAGGGACAGGAACGCAATATTACACGGCAGTGTTGTAGTTCTCAGTCTGGACAAATAATGTGTAACAGTTCCTTCTTGTGCATATAAAATACAATATTGTAATAAAACATGAGTACGTATGTCTTGGGGTCTGTCTGTCTGCCCGGTTGTCTGTCTATCTGGCACCCCGGTTGCCTGCCTGTCAGCCAGCTTGCCTGTATGTCTGTCTGTTTGTCTACTTATCTGTTTTGGAGATAAAATAATTTAACTTATCTGTTTTTGAGATAAATTTAATTTATCTGTTTTTTGGAGACAAATTTAACTTATCTATTTTGGAGATAAATTTAACTCAAGTCTCCCAGACTGCCTATCTGTTACTATAATAACTACGTTCTTTTTGGAGACACATTTGCCAGCTTAAGGGTTAAATTTCACTTACTTCAGAGGTAAACTTCGAGTACAGTAAAGTGTAATTTTGCTGACTCAATATTTTGTATTGTTCTTTACAAACCCGGATGCGTAACTAATTGGCCGTTTATAAATTTATGAAACAACATTATTTTCACAGGCATTTACGGTCACTGTTTCCCTGTGATAAAAAACATCCGTCTTTCTTTAACAACCTCTTTGTTCCTCGTTAACCCTTTATGCTTTAACAGACAACGCTGAGGTTTAAGGCAAGTATAATAATGATGATCAAGCATGTTCCTAGTTTTCATACATGATCAGGGATGCCAATCTATCTACATGAACAAGTAGAGAAAGTTCCTGGCATATTCTTTAGCAACAAGTAAAACTGATGTACGTCAATAGTAAATAATACCAGATTTGGGGCCGACAGACAAATTACTGACAGCCAAAAAGCAGGAAATCTTGTTAAAGTAGGAAATTTGACATCCCTGTATGATGTTTCAGGGTAGAATACCTAATATTCACAAGATGAAAGAAAAATTGCTAAAGTATACATGACTTCCTGCACGCAGTAGGAACTCGGCACTCATAACGGACGGCGCAGTGGTTCTGTGGTTTGGCGTCTGCTTCAGGGTGAAAACATCTTACATCGGTAAGGTTGGGGGCGGGATCGACTCCCAGGTCCTTCACTGGGGCATGGAAGGACACGAAGATCGAAAAACCCGCATTTTTTTCAGTGATTCACCGATCCCCTGGCTTTCTCTGGGCAGGGCAGCCCGACGTCTAGCCTTCTCGAATAAGAGCGAGTATATTTCGGAGATCCTGTGTGTACGTTACGTACGCTAAAGAACCATTGCCAGTTCAATATCGATGAAAGAGTAGGCTGAATGCCGCTGTCCGGGCAAAATTTCCAACTTCCAAATTTCTACGCACAAAAATTCTCACCACAATCAGGCAGCTACTCAAAAGCGAGATAATCCTTCTATCTCAGGATTGAATAGTTTCGAAGCGTGACTTTATTCTGTCGTCATGTTAATTTCAGTACACTGTACACTTATCTCTTTTTCCATCAGTCAGAATTTAATAAGGGTTCACCAATATCTTGGGAAATCCCATCCATTTCCTAGGAAGTAAGAAAGAAATCAAGACAGATTCCGTGTAGATCTATTACAGATCTGATGCAAAGCTAGCGCATTCACAAACGAAAAGTTCAGGTACATGTAATATTGTAACCGATGCCTCGTTCGGGAGAACATTTTCGTTGACAGGGGGAGCTAATTATAACTCCGAAGACAAGGGGAGCTAATCGGAGAGGACAAAAAGTCGGGCAGTACGTTGATGAGCCAGAGATTAGAGACTGATGGGGTTGGGGGGCAGGAGAGATGGGGGGGAGGGGGGGAGTATACAACTACTAGCTACTAGTTACTAAAACCTTACCTTTGACGAAACGGGGTTTCCCTGAAAAAAGTGTCCTAAGAGAAATACTAGTCAGCTTTACATCTCGTTTTTTTGTTTGTTTGTTTGTTTGTTTTGTTTTGTGTGTATGTGTGTGTGTGTTTGTTTGTTTTTAAGAGTTCTAATGTTGTTTTCTTCCGAAAACAAATTGATGGCAGGAATGTCAGTTTTTTGTTTTTTTTTTCACGCTAAATTCTTCCGGCAACATGTAAAACTTGCACTCTTTTTATTCACGTACGAAGGAACGAAGGAACGAACGAACGAACGAACACACACACACACACACACATATATATATATACACACACACACATATACACACACACACACATACACACGCAAAAAGAAACCAGATAAGCAAAAGAATCTGATGAGAGTCAAAAAAGTCTAGAGTGGGCAGTTTACAATCCCTGAGAAGGATGCTAGCGATGAGCAAAAGAAGAGCGAGAAAGAGATAGGGACAAATCATCCGAGAATGGTCTTGCACACCAATAGGCAACTAAAGAGCATCTGAGAACCACGAATGATGGAAGCAGTCGATGGCAAAGTTTTCTGCGGCGTCCAGATAGTTCTCAGGTCGGAGTCTGTTAGGACAGGATAGGGTAAAGCAGGATAGAATACGATATAGCGAATAGGATAGGATAGGATAGGATAGGATAGGATATAGCGAATAGGACAGGATAGGATAGGATACGATATAGCGGATAGGACAGGATAGGATATTGCGAATAGGACAGGATAGGATAGGATACGATATAGCGGATAGGATAGGATAGGATAGGATAGGATAGGACATAGCGAATAGGATAGGATAGGATAGGATAGAATATAGCGAATAGGATAGGATAGGATAACACTGTGGAAAGTATATTTGAAATAATCAAGCTGTGGTGGACGGACAAGGTGTTTCGTCAAAGAACCTTGGTACTCAACCATTGTGCATCCTGATTAGCTTCCTTACCACTGTACATACTAACATAGTACGCAGGTAGGTGAAAGTAGGTCAGGGTTTTCCCCGACATTTCTTAGGTCATCCCAAAGTCACTGAGGCAGGGAGCGATAGAAAGAGAGAGAGAGAGAGAGAGTGTGTGAGAGAGAGAGAGAGAGAAAGAGAAAGAGAGAGAAAGAGAAAAAGAAAGATATCGAGAGAAAAAAAAATGGGTTACTACCGACCTATCGATAACGAAATGAATCTTGTTTTGAACACCGAGCGAGTGGTCATTTTTATTATTATTATTATTATTATACATGTATACAGCACAATTAGATCAACAGGAGAGAAAAATGTCGTCAGAGCCTCATTTTCATGAGGTTATCTGCATTTTGGTGTTTTAACTCAGGTCAATGATTTTTATTTTTTTTTTTCCAGGTTTGGTCTCCATAAGTCTTTCCAATTTATAATCCAACGAGTCTAAAAATTACACTTTCGTTGTTGTTGTTTTGTTGTAATCGATGTATGCCAGTGATTTGCATGACAGCAAAATCGTAGTATCGTTTTTTTTTTTTTGTTGTTGTTGTTGTTTTTTTTAAAATTTCTCTCTGAATTATGCGATCCGGTGGTGAAAATAGATTCAGTGCGGTGCTATACTATAGTGAGACCATGTTTCTTTTTTGGCCGGTCAAATCGCATCATTCGATCTGATGCGGGACATTGGATAAGACCTTTTTACATTCTATATCTAGAGTCTAGAGCGGATAATG
Source organism: Peronia verruculata (assembly GCA_038406235.1). Lineage (NCBI taxonomy): Eukaryota > Metazoa > Mollusca > Gastropoda > Systellommatophora > Onchidiidae > Peronia > Peronia verruculata. Next base: position 12,877 of record JBCAUA010404575.1, on the reverse strand, counting down.
GAGAAGGGATAACTTCCACTACAGGCTACAATGGTTTCACGATGGTTATGATTAGGGTTAGATTATGTGTAGCTATGGTAAAAGTTAGGATAAATGCACGTTTTATTCAAGTCCTCTGGAAGATTTAGTTTCAATAATAAGATATCCTTGTAGCAACAGACCATTTCGACTATTTCGACCATCTGCTCGCAATAGTTTCGTCCTAATAATTTTTCTTGTTGATATTTTAGTGAAGGATTGTTATTAAAAAAGAAGTGAATGTAACTTATATAAGATAAGATGGAAAGAATCGTCCGATTAATCCGGTCAGATACGAGAAACAGGATTAATATACTTCACGATCCTTCTACAACATACACGTTCTCAGTTGTTGCATGTCAAATTCCATAACAGCTGATTAAAAAGGCATACAAGATATAGGCTAAAAAAAGTGATAATAAAACTAATCCAAGATGTCTTTAACAATCAGTGAACAGATCTATGATGTAAAATATACAATTTCCTAAGAAATTTTGATTATACAAATTTTATTTTTAATTGTTTCCTTATTGTTTATTTATTTATTATTTTTATCTATTTAGTGGTAGGACGAGGTAGGAAAACTCCTCGGGTGAGCGAGACTTCAGAGGAAGAGTGGGTTCTTTCATCAGATATTTCGGCCTTTCACTTCCTGACATCTTCTAGAACCCCGACCACACCGGAGTCAAGACTCCCGATGCCCGTCGCCCACCCTTTTTACTTACTTTTTGTTTTTATTTTTTCCTTTAATTTATTTATTTTTCATCATCATTATTATTATTGTTTTAATAGCATGGATTCACACAGGACAACTAGAAGTCATGTTTAGTTTAGGATTCACAAAAAGTGTATTCATGCAGAGAAATGTATGTCATGTAAGATAATTCGGGGGGAAAAAAATATCATAAGTAAAAACGGTCTGTTGCGTCAATAAGGCAAGCTGGTTAAAAGAAAAGAAAAGAAAAGAAACGAAGAAGAAGAAAAAAAGCAAAACAAAAAGATTATTCACGGGCCAATGCACATAAAGTCTATAAAGTGTAATTTCAGCGTCTCCTCTGAAAGTAAGTCTATAAATTCTTCTTGATTGTCATGGAGGTAAAAAAAAAAAAAAAATGTATGTGCTAAGAGACAAAGAATTAACTGACTTACTCAACACAAGGGCAACTATGACAGGGAAAAATAAAAGAAATAAAAATAAAACTATTTACAGTTTTCTTTATATATATTGCCTTCCGGGTAAAAAAAAAAAAAAAACCTAAAAACATAAAAAATGAAAAATCTGGAGAACAGAGTCATAAATCTTGGAGTAGTCACAAAACTGTTGAGTAAATCTTGACAATGAACCTCCAAGTCTATAAAATTTCCCCGTGATCCCAGAGACTGATGGCTGAGTTCTTTGTAACGTAGGACGCGCGTTTTTCACGGTCGGCGGTTCAAAAAGTTCAATCTTCTTTTAATGGCGTCGGCTCTGGCGATGATTTCACTATAGTATTAGTTAGGCGGTTCTTTAATAGGATAAAATAGTGTGGCATGATGAGTCGAACTGTTTTGGCTGCTGATACTGTCGTGATATACTGTAGCATTGTCTGTCTGTCTGCCCGAATGTCTAGCTGGCTGTCTGTCTGATAAGCTGTCTGTATGTCTGTCTGTCTGAATGTCTGTCTGTCTGGCTGTTTGTCTGGCCAGCTGTCTGACTGACTTCCTGTTTGTCTGTCGACTGTCTGTCTGCCTGTCTGTCGGACTGTCTATTCAGATGGGTGGCTGGCTACCGTCCGGTTTGTCTGTCTACCTGCCTGCCTGCTTGTCTGACTGACTGTCTGTCTGTCTGTTTGTCAGTCTATCTAACTATCTCTCTCACTGCCTGGCTGTCTATTCGGAAGATTGGCTGACTGCCACCCGGATTGTCTGTATGTCAGTTTGTCTGTCTCCTCGTTTATTTATGAGCATGTCTGCCTGTATTTACGTCCTGAGCATGTCAGGATAGGATAGGATAGGATAGGCTAGGCTAGGGTAGGGTACTATACGATCCCTTCCAATATCATAACACTCGGCACAATGCGATACACCAGGATGGAAAAGACCGTAAGTGCCAGCATTAAAAAGCCCTTTTCACAGGCTCGGTTGCAGTGTGTTGTATAAATGCGGAAGGGGCACAAGTTCAGACTACACGTCTCATGATACATTGCACATCTCTTGACACATTACACGTCTGAATTAGGGAATGCTTAACGTCGTGGAACTACAATAACAATGATTATCAAGTTTTGGTTTATCATGATTGCAAATGGACCCATCATACATGGTGTCATCTGACGTACGTTACCCTATTGAAATATCGTCTCCTTTGGTACATCACGACTACAAATGGACCCATAGTACATGGTACCGTCTGCCGTACATTACCGTATAGAAATATCGACCAATTTGTCCCCCATTCCTCCCCTGCTCCCCGCCTTTCACCAAAAAAAAAGTAATTGTTTTTACACTCTGAATCCCAACTAGACGAAACTGAAGGTAAGTCACTGAAATCGGGTTGTACATCATGGCATAAAATGTAACTTATCGGGTCTTTTCATTGAACTGTTTAATATTGGATAGAACACTGTTTTGACTACTAGTTCATATTGACAAGAATGCTCTACTTCTTTAGTTCACGTTGGCAAAAATGCTCTAGTTTTTTAGTTCACATTGCCGAGAAAGCTCTAATCTCTTTAGTTCATATTGGCAAGAATGCTCTAGTTCTTTAGTTCATAATTGCAAAAATGTATATAAATACCACCTGCAGGCGGTGAAAGCCCGCCATCGATGGGATGCCTCCCATGGAATGCCATCTTCGACGTTCCAGCAGTGACATCTCTTCTCTCTCTCCTTGTCCCTGTCATCTGTCCCGCTCTCTTTCCTCTCTTCTTCTAGACGTGTAAACGTATCTTACCGTGTTTGACACAGTATAGCCATGATCGCGCTGATGAGCCGTGAAATCCCAATACAACAACACAACGAGTCTGCCATTGGCGCAATGTGACCATAATCTTACCGTCTCTTCTATAATAAGAACGATTTTCAACCTCCGTGGGGTGGTCATCTCGGTGGAGTTGGATCACAATGCATCTCGTTATATTCGTTATGGTTTCGGTCCCTTTCGGCGTAGGGGGACGCAGTGGCTAATGGGTATGGTGTCTGTTCATGGAATAAACAGACCATGATCGACTCGCGGGTTCTGCATCGGGGGATGACAGGACACGAAGATCGAAAAACCGCATTTCTTTCAGTGACTCAACGGTCTCCTGGCTTCTTCTGGGTAGGGAAGCCTGACATCTAGCCTTCTCAGATAAGGGCAAATACATTTTGGAGGTCCTGTGTGTAGGTTACGCACGTTAAAGAAACATTGGCAGTTCAAAATCGATGGAACAGTAGGCTGAGTGCTGTCTGGACAAAATTTCAAAATTCGAAATTTCTACCCACAAAATTTCTCAGCAAAATTGGCAACTTCTAAAAAGCCGAGATAATCCTACTTTCATAGGATTGAAAGGCTTAAAAAAAAAAAAAAAACCCTTTGGAAATACACAAACCCGGAGGGCGGTGCCATATATCAGGAATCCCCAGGTAAGTGCATAGCTCAGGATTTGTGCTGCGGCTTTTGGATGCAGAGGTCGTTGGTTCGAATCGCAACGGTTGCATGTTGTATCCTAAGAAAAGATACTTAACACACAATTTTCCTCAGCCCACCCATCTCTAAAACGGGTACCTGATGTATATCGGGGGAAGTACAGAGGCGCTGCACTGCGGCGACGCGGTCTGAAATGGCCAAGACAATTTTCACTCTTGGGAGGTCAAGGGATGGTACTTTTACTTTCTACTTTACTTTATACACACAGTTACCAAACTACGAACACTAATATTTCGCACTACCTGTTTCAAGTCAAGAAACTAAGCAAGTTATGCTGACGGGAATAATCGAATCTCTTAACACTCGGCCAGAGTCCTTCGCCAATTTCGTGACGGTTTTGGGGGTCCAAACAAGATGGCATCCACAAAGACAGAGAGAATAAATGTGCGTTTTTCTCCCGTTCTTCGCAAGTGCTGAGTCCTGGCATAAGCCAGGATAACCTTACAGACTGGTGTCAACTGAAAGCTTTTCCTTATACACTTGGGAACATCTACGCGGCAGAATGATAGACAGTTTCAGTAATTAGATTTCTCGCCCTGACTCGAACTTTTGATTGGGGCTTATAAGGTAAGGTACTATGATAAAAATGAATTTCCCTGGAAAACCGTGTTTTGAGAAAAATCGAGTTTTAGTTTTTCCATTTTTCCTGTCTCTCTCTCTCTCTCTCTCACACACACACACACACACACACATACATACATACATAATATTTGCAAACTAAGATTGTAATGTCATGAACAAAATGAAACTTATGATAATAATAATAATAGTAATAATTTTTAAAGATCGTAATGATTACGATAAATTACATAGAGTTGGCAACTATGCCTGAGTTGGCCAGAATTGAACCTATCCAGAGATGATAAACATTATATGTCAATACAAGTAAGAAAGATTCCGTCCATGGTTTACAGTACTACGGCATGGATACTAGCAATGGAGCACCGTGGGGCTAAATAACTTGTTTTGGAATGTAACTGTTGCATGCACATCAGTAAAATGTTCTACCAAAGACAAGACGAGTCACAGTAGTAATTCTATCACCCTGCATGCCATACCGATGGCAGGTGACTGACAGGATGAGAAGACTGTTTATTAGTTTGTTTGTGTTGGGGTTAAACGACACATCAGCACGATTACGGCTATAAATAAACAAATACGGCACTAAACGTCAAAAAGGCCGATCATGTATACAGAAGGAGAGAGGAGAGAGAGCAGGATAGAAGACAGGAGCAAGGGACAGAGAGAGAGAGAGAGAGAGAGAGAGAGAGATGTCTGTCCTGGAATGTCGAGGATGGCATTCCATGGTAGATATCCCACCGATTGCGGGCTTGCACTGCTTGCAGGTGGGGGCAGAGAACCGGCCCCCGCGGGGGATAATAAGAGAAGACAGTAGCTGTGGGGCTTGGCATCTAAAGATATCGTTTTACAACTCTGACTGTGATAAGTGAACGACGATGAGGTGCATTTATTTATTATTACATTATTTTAATTGCGTTCTCCTGTACAGTTAGGTAACTTGGCACACAGCTAATTTCATTATCCAGCAAACAAATTATGCACAATAATACAGTTACTTCTGGCCATACTTTCAAACACAACCCGTGAAAAGTATGACTGCTTCCACACCAATGTGACCCGGAAACGGACCTCAGCGCGTGACTCTCCGTACCGTGACCCCACCAGTTCACACGGCAATGATGACCCGGTTCTACGTGCTGGACTCTCTTTTAACACCTCGCTGTCACCAGGTTTTTTTTTTTTTTTTCAGACACCGAAGAAAAGTTAACCCTGAAGGCACTGGGTGCCAGAATGTTTCCATAATGACATTTGTTTCTGTTCAAGAAATGGCCGTTCAGATCTAAGACATCTGTTGTCGATTCTGGTTAAAGTCACATACTCCGGCCAAAAAATCGTTGTCGTCAAACCAATACAGTACAAAATTTAACTGCTTTACAATTTATTATTGTAAACACTTTCTTCTCCATCCAATATTACCGTAAAACTAACCTCATGGTCTCCCCTTGCTCTGGACCACATTCTTCTCAACAACAACAATAACAACAACAACAACAACAGAAACAACAACAGTAACAGAAACAACAACAACAGAAACAACAACAACAGTAACAACAACAACAACAGTAACAACAACACTGTAAACCACTTATGCCTATTACCACTCTCTAGCCTTGTGTAAGCTTGTAACCACATTCCTTTCAAATACCGACAACCAACAATACAATAATAACAACAATAGTAAAAAGGAAAGACCGCTACTGTGTCCAACCACATTCCTCCCCCTCTCCCTCCCCCCTCGGGGACCCGAGGTAAATAAAATAAAATAAGTAGGTTCTCTGCTCCCACGTGCAGGCAGTGTAGTCCGTCATCAATGGTGTGTCTCCCATCATCATGGAGTGCCATCCTCGACATTCCAGGGGAGACATCTCTCTCTCTCTCTCTCTCTCTCCATGCTCCTGTCTTCTGTCTCGCTTTCTGTCCTCTCTTCTTTTTGACGTGATAACGTATCTGACCGTGTTTGACACAATGTAGCCGTAATTGTGCTGATGTGGCGTCGTTAAACCCCAACACAACAAACAAACAAGCAACCGCATTCCTTTCTTATAATAACAACGAACAACGACGTTACGTCCTAAATTAGTCTTTCAACAGGGGGGGGGGGGGGCGAAGGAGGGATGGTATCCTGACTGCGACAATAACAAGAACAATGATCCCAACAACAAACTTCCGTCTCTTTCTCTTTTTCTTCCTTTTTCAACCTCTACTTCTCTTCTCTCTGTCCCTCTCCCGATCTCTTTTTCCTTCACTCTGTCCCTTCCTCCCTTTTTTCTTCATTCTCCCTCTCTCTCTCTCTCTCTCTCCATCTTGCTTTCTCACCCTCTGCCTTGCTCTCTCCTTCCCTCTCTTGCTCTATTCCTCCTCCTACTCCCTTCTTTCTCTCTATATCCCCCTCTTTTCCTCTCATTCCTGATACCTTGCCCCCCCCACCTCCCACCCCTCCTACCAACACCACAACACGTTAAATCCCAGTTTCCTGACCCCTGTATCTATCAGACCAAAGATGTGAGATGAACACAGGCCATCGACACAGAGCTGACGTCGGCACAGGAGAGCAAGTCCGTAAGCCCGCACAGACGATCACACAAAGAACATGACCACTTTTCTTGTCGATGAAGTTGTTCATGATGGCGTTGTTGTTGGTGGTGATGGTGTAGCTGTTGGTGGTGTCGGTGTTGTTGTTATTGGTGATGGTGTAATTGTTGGTGGCGATGATGTAGTTGTTAGTGATGATGGTGTAGCTGTTGGTGGTGATGGTGTAGTTGTTAGTGATGACGGTGTTGTTGTTGGTGGTGATGATGTAGTTGTTAGTGATAATGATGCAGTTGTTGGTGGGTGATGATGCAGTTGTTGGTGGTGATGGTGTAGCTGTTGGTGGTGATGGTGTAGCTGTTGGTGATGATGGTGTAGTTGTTAGTGACGATAGTGTTGTTGTTGAGTGATGGTGTAACTGTTGGTAATGATGGTGTAGTTGTTAGTGGTGATGGTGCAGTTGTTGGTGGTGATGATGATGTAGTTGTTAGTGATGATGGTGCAGTTGTTGGTGGTGATGATGTAGTTGTTAGCGGTGTCGGTATTGTTATTGGTGGTGTCGGTGGAGAGACAGAAGAGATGTCACCCCGGGGAATGTCGAGGATGGCATTCCACAAGAGACACCCCACCGATGGCAAATTTTCATCGCCTGCAGGCGGGAGCGAGCGGAGAAGCTACTTATACATTCTGGGCCCCCGCGGGCGGGGGTCCAAAGAGACGTATCATGATGAGAGAGAAAGACAGACCAACATTGTCTACGACACACGGCCAGCTGGCCTGATCGCCTGAACTTATTAAGGCAGTCTCTCTAGCTCAATGTAAAGTCGCCATAACAGTGCGTGACGTAACATGTTCTTGTAGACGTTGTCGCCTCTCTGTTACTCAACAGTGCAGGGTTTGTCAGTTTGCAGTCAGGCAGTGTTGTTGATGACGGTGGTGTCGCTGCTGGTGGTGTTACTTTTGTGGTTGTTCTGTTGTCATTGCAGGGATGTCAACCTGTCTACATGAAAATGCAGGAAACATTCCTGTCATATTATTTAGCGATAGTGGCTTAACAGAAGATCATATTAATAAGATGATGCAGGATTTAAGGCCAACAGAGAAATTACTGACAGCTAGAAAGTCTATTTTCCTCACAGAGTAGCAAATTCAACATCCTTGTTATTGGTAAAGTTAACGTTGTTGTTGTTGTTGCTAAAAGTGATGCTGGTATTGAAACTTTCTGATGTGTGCACGCGTGAGAGAGAGAGAGAGAGAGAGAGAGATGGATAAGAGAGAGAGAGAGAAAAGAAAAGATGTCAGACAGTTTCATTTGCCTGTTAGCAAATCCTGACATGTCTGTGAGAGAGAAGGTGGAGGTGGAGATGGGGAGATGAGGCAGACAGTGAAAGAGAGAGAGAGGGATGGGAGAGAGAGAGGGATGGGAGAGAGAGAGGGATGGGAGAGAGAGGGATGGGAGAGAGAGGGATGGGAGAGAGAGAGGGATGGGGGAGAGAGAGAGAGAGAGAAACTCTCCTAACGGACACTTCTGAGAGAGGGACAAGGAAGAAAGAGAAGGCGAGAAAGAGAGAGAGATGGAATGAGAGAAAAGTTCCCGAAACGGACACCCGAGAAGATTTGCCCTGTAGCAAGAGCTCTCTGTATCAGGACAGATAGGGAGGGAGAGAGAGAGAAACTCTCCTGACGGACACTACTGAGAGAGGGACAAGGAAGACAGAGAAGGCGAGAAAGAGAGAGAGATGGGATAAGAGAAAAGTTCCCGAAACGGACACCCGAGAAGATTTGCCCCGTAGCAAGAGCTCTCTTGACGGCCTGAGGAAATCATTTGAGTTCTCAGACGAGAGATTGATTCGGTCCTCTGGCACAGAGGTTTCCATTAAGTGGGTCACGACCCCCTTGGCGGTGGCAAACCTTGACAGGAGGGTCACGTAGTTTCGGTAGAAGTGACTTGGAATGAAATAGATTTGTTCCAACCATGCGAAAGACTGGAAATCCCTGCGTCTATTTTTAGCTGGGGGGGTACAAACACTCCAAAATGTTCACACGTTTACCTGATTTTCCCGTGAGATCCCACTACAGTGGACAGGAAATCCGAAATGTGGGACTAAAACTCTCCGCTGTGAGCCTATTGAACCCAGATGTCCTCCCAATAATAGAAGTAGTGAGTGACGTTAATGATTTAATGACGTAAGAAAACGCCTGACGTGCTTCAGACGTCGGGTTTTTCCTGGTATCTTATATTCCACTATTGTTGTGGGATTTCGTGGTGGAGCGTAACGCATATAATTGAATGTTCTATTTTTAGCAGGGGGTACAACCACTCCGCCGGGGATTTCCAGGTGTGCTTAATCGAATATGAATAAATAGTTAAAACTAATCACTTACAATTTTTATGTTCTTACATTTTTTTTTGTATCAGTATCTTGCTCACTCCATCACAGAACATAAAATGTAAATCAAGGTAATGATAATAGGTTTTGTGGGTTTTTTTTTTTTTTTTCGTTTCGTATGCCTTTCAATCCTCAGAAAGTGGGATTATCTCGGCTTTTAGAAGTTGCCAATTTTTGCTGGGAAGAAATTTGGAATTTGGAAATTTTGCCCGAACAGGGACACTCAGCCTACTCTTCCGTCGATTTTGAACTGCCAGGGTTCTTTAACGTGCGTAACGTACACACGGGATCAACAAAATATATTCGCCCTTATCCAAAAAGGCTAGATGTCAGGCTTCCCTACCATCAGGAAGCCAGGTGACCCTTGAGTCACTGAAAAAATGCGGGTTTTCGATTTTCGTGTCCTGTCATCCCCCGATGCAGAACCCGCGAGTCGATATCGGCCTGTTTTCTCCATGAGTAGACGCCATACCAACTGAGCCACTGCGTCCCCCATAGTAGGGGGGTCGCGTGGGTTTCAAGCTTTTGAGTAGGGGGTTGCCAGTACAAAAAAGTTGAGAACCACTATTCGAGCAGATCTGATCTCCTTATGCTCCGCACTCAACACGACTGTGATTTGTCCCCTGCTCGGCTCGCAAAGAAGACCGCTAATGTTAAAATCCCCACATTTGAGATATGGCACGATGAACTCAGGCGATCGTCAAACTGAAGCTTCTGGAGAAATAACGATGACCTGAATGGGCCATTTTGACCGTCAGCCAAAGTACAAGAGGTATAACACAAGCATTGTAAAGAAGAGAGAGAAAAAATCACTTTTTGCTGGTTATGTGAAATATAAGGCAGGAAAAATTCTGAAAAATTCACATCATGAACAGGTTTTTTTGGATAATTGCTTCATAATTATTTGCGTCATGTGTTTTAAATTACAACAGAAAAGGTGATTTTTTCTTTTTTTTGCAATGTTTGTCCTATAAGCCTACCTCTTGTACTTGGCAAAGGGAAGTAACCTAGCTGACTGAAAAACATGGCTCATTTCAGCAAACGGCAAAACGCTGTTCTCCAATGGTATCCAACTAGACATTTTACGTTTATATCAATCTGACGTGGATTTACGGTCATTCGCCGTAGAACAACAACTTCACGAAGCGTGTGACACCTTAAGGGGAAATCACCCTGCCTGTGTTTTCTTTCCATTATCACCTCCCATTAAGAGCGCGATGAGGCGTGAAAGCGGTTAAGTCCAACAATACATATATGTGATACAGTAGATAGACAATATCAAAGAAAATCATGTGTCTGCTTGTTGTATTTTGCTGGTCTCACCCAGAGTTTCATTAAGTCCCTCCACCCCCCCCCCAAACTCCACAATCCCCTCCCCCTCCTCCATACTGTCATTCTCACAAAGGTATTTCGTTGTACGATACACGGAGCAGTTACTTAACCTCAGTTCTACGACTGGCTTAGAAAAATTGTATTCTAGTTTGTTTGTGTTGGGGTTTAACGGCACATCAGCACGATCACGGCTATATTGTGCCATACACGGCGGGTCTATATGCCAGTATGTTTCCGACAAGGAACACTAAATGTACATGTGTACGAATGCACTATACAACAATGAATTTTCTTGCCTAGTACTAACATAAAGGTGTGTGTGTGTGTGGGGGGGGGGGGTTACGGGTTATAAGAGTGGTTTTTCGAATGCTAAGACTAGGATTTTCTTTTTACGCTTCAAATTCGGATTCAGCATGTCCAAATTAGAGGAAAAGTGTGGGAAAAAAATTGTTTTGCAAACGATTGCCATGACAACCTTTTTTTTTTTTTTTCAGGATCCGCACCTTCTCCCCACCCCCCCCCCCCTTTTTTTTTTTTTTAAAACAGGATGTTCCTACCTCCGATTGGTTATCCGTTATGGCATAATGTAAAATCAGTCATTATCATTAGTTGCTGAGGACGAGATCTCCATTATACGGTGCACCACAAATCATTGAAATGATCCTTAAAATCTCCACAACAGCGACTTGACTTCGGCACTGAATGAGTTAAAGCATGACCTAGTATCAGTTATAGGTTCTCATTTCTACTCGACGATTCCTCCATCGCCCCCCCCCTCCCCCAATAACATTCCTACATTCCCTCCAACCGATTTTTATTTTGTTGCACGACAAACCGGATGTTATGAATATCACCAGTAGCTGACTGAAAAGAGGATGAAATTTGCAGACGGAATATTTATCGTACAGAAGTATCCCTTGGTTTGACTACGCCACCTCAAGTTTATATTCTGACGTATTCTATTCAGCTCTTGCAAAAAGCTCCTGTAGGCTGTTAGTTACTTTCGTGTCTTTATAGCTCTCTCAAATTCTGCCTTTCATATATCCATCTATCCATCCTTCACTGATCCATCCATCCATCAATCTAGCCAGCCAGCCACCAGCACATGCATCCATCCATCATCCATCCACCCATCCATCCGGGCAGCCAGCCACCCGCACATCCATCCATCCATCCATCGATCATCCATCCATCCATCCAGCCGGCCAGCCAGCCACCCGCACATCCATCCATCCATCCATCCACTCATCCATCCACCCACCCAGCCACCTATCCATTCATCCATCCAGGCATCCATTCAACGATATAATATCTACGTTCTGACTACCTCTCTCTCTCTCTCTCTCTCTCTCTCTCTCTCCCTCTCTCTCTCTCGCTATGCCTCCGACTCCCAATATCACCTTCTTTCTTGACGAGCCATCTCTGTACATTTTATATCTCTATTCTTTTAACCGAGCTTCTGTACCAAAGTGTGTTTTATTACAAACATCACGACATTATCACCAATCCAATAACATTCTTCATGTTCTGATTGTACCAATCTCTCATTGAAGTCATATCACTGTTTCATTTAGTCCAAAACCCCGTCACACCTGGAAAACGATACGATACCGTTGAACGTTTCAGCCCTGCAAGAATCAAATCTCTGTTTCATCATGTGATCGGGACGTTCTCCTCGCTCGAAACGCTCCAAATACAGATGTGAGTTCGTCAATAGGCCCTGATATTATGATAGAGATCACAATTTCCGTCCTAGTTTTTGGGAACACAATGGAGAGCCCGTACCTGTTTGTACCATGTACAGATGGCGTGATTTCCACACGCAAAGGTTATAAATTACAAACGTATACTGCGGGCAGCAAAGCCGGAAACTAAAGAGACAGTCTGATTTCTGTTGAAAAGCAGTATAGATAAGTGGGTCAACGTGGATGTTATACATACCAACGTGCAATTCCCAGCTTCCAGAGAAGAAAACAAACAAACAAACAAAAACAAACAAACAGACAGACAGACAGACACACCACGTCCAGACAGACAGAAACAAAAAGACAAAAAGACAGACAAAAGATCGACAGACACAAGCAAAAAGACAAAAAGATAGACAAAAGATGGACAGACAGAAGCAAAAAGACGACAAAAGATAGACAGACAGCAGCAAAAAGACAGACAAAAGATAGACAGACACAAGCAAAAAGACAAAAAGATAGACAAAAGATGGACAGACAGAAGCAAAAAGACGACAAAAGATAGACAGACAGCAGCAAAAAGACAGACAAAAGATAGACAGACACAAGCAAAAAGACAAAAAGATAGACAAAAGATGGACAGACAGAAGCAAAAAGACGACAAAAGATAGACA
>JBCAUA010404464.1:0-18057 GCA_038406235.1 Peronia verruculata | reverse complement strand
TTTTTTGTGATCTTAACTAGATATATATTATATATATGAAAATTTTAAAAATCTGTAGTCAGAGTCCAGTAGTTAGTTCAGGGGTGGTCAAAGAATCATTCTCTCTTGTGACAGTGACAGTCCCAACTTCTTGAGGTAATGAAATGTTTGAGATTTAAAAATGGATAAGGCTGTTGAAAATGGTCTGTAGAAAATTAGTTCAGTGTGAATAAAGAATCATTCTAACTTTTGATACTAAAATCCCAAAAGAAAATTTTAAAATATTATTGCAGTATTTGATTTCTCTTGGAACAGTAGAAGCCCTTTTTTTTTCCCATACTTTGGCTCCTGATATACTATAGATAATGATTTTCTTTGAATGGTATTTTTAAAATTTAAAAAAAAAAAGAAGAGATTATGTTGATGTCTTATTTTTAAAATGGTTCAGTTTTGTTGCCACCAATGTTCCATATTGAAACTGAATCTAACATGTCTGTTCCATTAATTCTTTATCATCATTTACTTTTGGTGGGGAAAAGATGTAAGGGCAGTCACTTTTTTGTTTTAGCATGTGGCATAGTGCAAAGAGAAACCATTAATCAAACTTATTGATCACCAGGCACATGCAACAATTTTGGGGCGCATCTGGAGATTTTTGGCAGAGACGATGGGAAGAACTGTACAACTTTTCTGGCCAAGATGACTTTCTGCTCTCTGTTGGAGGTAACTAATGCCACTGTTTGTTATTTATTACTGCACTGTCATGCATTGTGATCTTATAATTTTTTGTGGATGATTAATTAGAGTAAAATGAATTCAAACCGAAAACATAAGGAAAAAATAGCTATAGGCCAACTTCAATGCATTGTGCTGCAAGGTACTTTATCATATTTTCTGTTAGAGGGCTGCATTAGAATGGAAATATATTTAGTGAAATATTTTGTCATAGAACTGTAGATTACTTAATGTCATCCATTTCATTCCTACTGTTCTACAACCATCATTCACTTGATTCACCCTGTTTCCTTTTTATAGCGAGATCAGAATTCAATTATATTTCTGTCTTTATTATTGACCCATCACGGTTCAGCCAATTTTATATGAACTAGTTAAATCAAGAGGAACAAATCATTTGCTTTCATTATTCTTATCCACAGGATCTTTTATCTTTACTACATTTGTCTTCTGGTCTGCCAATGCTTTCTTCATTATGCTGGATTTGACTGGCTGGCCATCATTCTTGTTGAAATACAAGATTCAGGCCGACAAAAACTGCCCGGTGAGACACTAAGATTTAAATGCATGATAATGTAATAGAAAGATAACCTTTTTTTTGAAAACTGCAAGAGCAAAAAATCAAGTAAATCTGTTTTCCATATCATAGAATTGTCTAAGTGCATCAGCACATTATAGCCATCAATTTCAGTTAGTACTGATTTCTAGTGTTGGACAATGTTGTGGTACATAACAGCCACCATAATAACTATCTAAAATCCCATAGTACATGGAGAATGTAATTGCAAGTAGTTTTAAGTGTAAGACCTCCATTCTAATTTTATCTTTTTATGTTTTTTTTTTATTCTTTAAAGGTCAAAACCTCAGACTTGAAGAAAGCTGTGAAAGTTGCCTTGTTCAATCAAACTGTGGTTGGACTTCCGTTCACAATGGTTCTTTATTTTGTAATGAAATATCGAGGCTGCTCCTGTCGCCCAGAGGACCTTCCAGCCTTCCACTGGTCTGTGGTAGAACTCATCGTTTTTACACTTATTGAAGAGCTGGGCTTTTATTACACCCACAGGTAAATCATATGGTTTACATTATATTAGCATATGGTTACAGTAAAAAAAAGACCTTTTTTTTTTTTTTTTTTTGCATTTTGCGTTGTTGCTGTTTAAAATGAATGAATTTCTGCTTTGGAATCTGAAGTTATCAATTTTAAAAGAGAATGATCCTGTGAATAAGAATAATGAGAGACTTGTCAACTGACACACAAAAACTTTTAGATTGCACCGACTTCAGAAACGCTTGAGAAACCCACTTCTCTAGTCCTGTCTGACTGATCTGTTTGACAGAACAAAGCCACAGGTCATCCCAAGCTTTTTATGCCAGGTTGGTCTGTATGCCAGCCTGTAATATCACCACCATAACACATAACTTGGTAGACATGCAGCAATCCACACAGGAGACTGCATATTTACTTATATCCATCTTTTGTTAGTTTTGCTGTACAATCTGTGATTTTACATATTTATAGACACATTTTGATATTCCTTTATAACTCCTAAATGTGTTGTCTGTTCAGCATTATATACTTTGTTCAGCCTTTTTGATATGTAAAAATGAACTCACCACCCTAGGCACAATGTAGCCATAATCATGCTGAATTGCTTTGAAATCCCAAACAAACCAGTCTATATTTGAAACCCATGATCCTAGATTTTAGTGAATGCCACTTCATATTATTTTCTGTTCTTTGTTACGTTCTATATAAGTCTTTCAACCTCCTGATGGAGGTTATCTCGGTTTATATTTTGTGTGAATAGTAAAGATAAAATAAGGCTTTCAGATAAACTGCATTTAGTTGCATTTTTTTTTTGACACGTAAACATACTCACTGTGGCAGTCAGAATGTCGCTGTAATCATGCTGATGTGCCTTTACATCCCAAACAAACAAGTCTTTATTTGAAAACCATGATCCTAGATTTAATGAATGCCACTCTCATATCATTTTATATTTTGTGTGAATATTATAAATAAAATAGTGCTTTCAGATGAACTGCTTTTAGTTGCAATTTTATTTAAAAATAAAAAAAAGGAAAGCAATAAAATACTGAAATCTAGTAAATACATATATATGCTGATAATGAAAACTTTCATGGAATAAATTGATTGACATTATGGACACAGTCCTAGTCCAGATGAAATTAATTGTTTGTGAGTTACAATATAATTTATTTATTTTACTGTTCAGGCTGTTTCATCACCCCAAGATCTACAGATTTGTGCACAAAGTTCACCATGAATGGACTGCTCCCATTGGCATCGTGGCCATCTATGCCCACCCCTTGGAGCACATGATTAGTAACATGCTACCTCCAGCCCTAGGTCCTATCCTGCTTGGCTCCCACCTGGCCACATCCTGGATGTTCTGGGCGATTGCACTTATGTCAACAACTGTGGCTCACTGCGGATATCATCTGCCCTTCTTGCCTTCCCCTGAGGCTCATGATTTCCACCATCTCAAGTAAGCATCATATTGTCCAATTTACATGTGAATGCTGTTATTCATTCAGCTGTTTCTTCATTGCTTCCTTCTTTTCCTGTAGCCATGCTGTAATTTCTACAGTTAAATTCCCCCATATGTTCCAATCCCTTGCTGTTTGTTATGACTCTGTGAAGCTGATTTCTGTCCTTTCTTTGACATCGCAAGCCCATCTTTTTCTAGACTTTCCGCTGTTCCTTGCAGGATTTTTAGCCAGATGGAAACTTGTTATGATCTGACTGTACTATCTTAAGACAAGTAGTGCGATTGTGGATTGTAACAGGTGACTTGCTACTTAATCCTGGGATGGTGGTATATATATGCATACTGACTGACTCCTATGTGACACATGTATCTCTTGCCACGCACTGAGACTTAAAACGGTTTATCTACCACAATTTTGTCATACTGTTGTTAAATACCATTATATAGCTGCTGGTAAACAAATCGTTTTTATTATTCCATATTGAATAGCAACTAGACGCCCCTGACCAATATACAATTAACTGCAGCTATATAAAGTCAAATGCTGGCCCGTCTGTAAGAATGATCGAAATCCACATGGCGAGAGGGGTGATAGCTTACAGTTGACATTGAGCTAGGATAGCATGAATGTGAATACACCTCTTTAAATAAAATGGCTTGGTCCATGGAGTTCTGCTAGGGTTATGGATGAATGTATAACAGAATGGTCTGTGTGTAGGGGATGACAAACTTAACACCCCTATGTAATTGACATGTAGCTGTCAGTATAGCCCCTCTACCGATGACTTGTTTCAAGTATTATGCATCAAAAAAGGGTGGAGTTAGAGGAGGGATTTGAGGAAATACACGGTCAGTCAGAGGTCTGATGAAGGCTTTTTCTGTGTCATTTAGAAGGCTGGTCATAGGTCAGAAATGAAACAAAGCACTTGGTCTGACCAGCCAGATTGACAAGCTGGTTTGGAGGTCTACATTTAACTTCCTTCTTTTACTTTACATAGAAAATCCCAATGTGGGTCAATGGTCTGGTTATTGTCATTCATACCTCATTGTTCATTGTGTGTTCTTCGTTTGAGATTCCCAAGAGCCATGTGTAGTATTTCCTCTCCACTGCGCTTTTTTCCTTTTTCAGCTGTCAGTATGGGTAAAA
This sequence comes from Peronia verruculata, assembly GCA_038406235.1. Classification (NCBI taxonomy): domain Eukaryota; kingdom Metazoa; phylum Mollusca; class Gastropoda; order Systellommatophora; family Onchidiidae; genus Peronia; species Peronia verruculata. The sequence goes on along the minus strand of JBCAUA010404464.1, from coordinate 13,683 downwards.
TAGTCTTTGAAACAGACATAAGACTTAGGGGAGTGTTTTCGTCTTTGTGCTATAGGATAACATATCGAGGATACTTTACAGATTGTTTGAAGAAAATGCTGAGGAAATTCAAGTACTTGGAAATAAATATAAGATTTGAGAAACATCCTAATTTGTCAGCAAATGTTTTATACTGTTTTAATGATTTAGCAATGCCTCTCACTAGAGACAACACTAAAAAATGTAATCAAGGCTATATGAGAAATTTACATGATAAATTGTTAATTTAGTTTCCTCTGGTTCTCATCTTTCATTCTGTGATACTGACATTCTCAGGTTCACCCAAAACTTTGGTGTTCTTGGAGTCCTGGATCGTCTACACGGCACTGACAGTCAGTTCCGCAACTCAGTGGCCTATCAGCGCCATTTCTTGTTGCTGTCTGCCATACCAGTGACTCAGCAGATCCCAGAGCCCAACAAAAAGAAACCAGAATGAAAGGTTGACGTAGTATTGCCCATTCTTGGACATATGACTGATTGACTTTTTTTTTTTTTTTTTTAATTTTACCATCTTGGAAAAGGGTGTGATACTTCAATAATTTTGCTGTGTAATAAAGACATTTTTTTTCGTAGAAGATTTGTTCAATGAGTGTTTTCATCATTTTCTTTATAAGTTTTATAGACCAGGATATAGATCTCAGAGGCACTGTTTGACAATATGCCATCAGCTTAGTGTTATAAATGTATGTGCACAGTTGCATATTGAGCTGATGAAAAATACAATCTAGACCAGTCACATATTGTGTTAGGTTTTGTAGCAAAAAACAAAAACAAAAACTTACATCAAAGTATGCTGGTGGAAATGCTGTTTGAAAAATTAATTTATCTTAATCTTCATATTAATTTTTTCAGCTCATGAACATAACAGCTAAAAATGGAGACTAGAAACAACATATGAAGAAAGGTGTCAGTGCCATGCAGTTTTAGCATGAACAGAATGACAAGGCATTAAATATGAAGATTGTTTGACCCTTATTGACCTCCATCAGTATTCTTGTGTATTTCATAATTGTCATAAACATGAGGAAACCTTAACGAAATTTTACTCCTTTAATGCAGGGTTGCATTTTATATGACTTGGATGTTATCAGAAGATTCATTCATAGACAGTTTTGTTTAAATTCAGAAGATAATTTGATAATTTGTCATTGAGATTCAGAACAGATGGTCATAAATGGAACTTTTTTTATTTCCTTCTTGGAGAATTGAAGGAGTGCAGTTCTGGAGAGTATTGATATTCAAGAAACTGGACAAATCATTTTATCACGTTCATGTCCTTTTATATGTGGGAATTAATAAAACGGAGGTGTTATTTCATATTTAAATGATTATAGTTTGATTATCTGTCTCAGTTTGCTTTGATCTGGACCGTTAGTGTCCCATCTGGGAACATGATAATCTCTCTAAGGTTTATTTTCATAGCGAGGATTAATAATGTCCTTTTTTCATCTTTTATTATGATGGGTGTGGATCCTTTCAGTATCAGAGAAAATTAACACTCATTAGATCATTTACATGAAAATTTTTAACAAAAATTGTCAGCTGTAGAAAAGCATTCATTTGTATTTTACAGTTTGCAGAGATTACACCTCTTAACCTGGAAATTACTCCTATATTGTTTTATTGTTTTTTTTTTTGTATGCATTTTATTTGTTTTTGTTTGTTTGTTTGTTTTTTTTTCAGTGTCCAGATTATTCTCATGTAGATGTTTGGTGTCTCCATATTTGAAGTTAAATGATCGTAATGTTCTGAATATTTTATTTCCTTCTTTGCATGCTTTCCACTTTTTTGTAATTATGCCTGTGAAAGGTCATAAATCTGTGTTTTTATCCATTTGCTCTGAGTATATAGAATTTGATCTGAAACGATTATCACAGAGATCATCTGAAAATGAATCAGTGTTATTATTCTTATTCATTTCATAATTGTCATAAATATCAAGGAAACTTGGTGAAATTTTCCAGTTGTGTTTTTTTTTTTGGTTTTGTTTCATTTTTTTGCCAGAGGGTTAACAGATTTTGGAAAAAAAAAAAAAGCAGGGCTTAATAATTCAATGTCTGTAAAAGTTATTTGACTTAAGACATTGTAGATTTGTCAGTCAAAGGATAAAAGCCTAGTTTTGTCATATTAAATTTCTTTTTATAAGATAGGTCAATTGTGATATTGTTTTGGTTTTTTTTGTTGACCCTCAAACTGCAATCTGAAGCAAAACAAACAAAAATAAAAATGCCAAAGTTTTCCCTGTAAGTAAATTGAAATATTCTGTCAATATGTACTGATGCATATGCCAATTGTGATTAATATTTTAATGTGTGTAACTATAAGAGTCACTCTTTTCTCTTTCAAAGAGAAGCTGAAAGGTTGGTGGTTCTTCTCAATATGATTAATATATTAGTGTATTAAATAATGCCGAAGCAATGCAGATTTTTATGCTTTTTCATGCAGATACAATTTTTTTTATCCCCATATTCATATGGTCCTGATATCAGTGTGTATATTGTATTTTTGAATATTTGTGAATATTTTTAAAATTTTGTAAAAGCTGAACATTGATATTCTGAAAGCGACATTCTTGGTGATTGATATTGAAATGAAGAGTATCCGAACATTGGATGTGTTTCTTTTATTTTCCCTTGCAATTTGATGGAGTCGAGATGCACAGGTGTGTGGGAACAGTCTATGTATCTCATTATCAAATTTTTTTCTCATTCTGATATTTCAAACTTTTCTTTTCTTTTTTTTTGATGTTGAGACTATAACTATGGCTCTTTAGGTTTATAAATTATACTTCAGTACCTAGTGAAGCTAGTCATTTTCCAAAATTGTGCATGAGATAATTGTTTCGCTACTTAAAATCTTTCTTAAAGATCATTTAAAAAGAAAAAGGTAACTGAATGAAGAGTGATAAATGATTTTAATCTATGGTTCTTCTAGCATGTGTCACAGTACGTCTCTGTCAAGAAATGAGATATAGTGGCTTCTTGCTTTTAAATATGTGCTTAGTTCTACATCTGATTTTTGAGATTTCAAAAACTGCACACTTCTGCTATTTTGTGTCACCATAGATTTTAAAATTTGCTTGTGCCCAGAACGCTTGTCTTGCTCAAGTTTTCAAATCTCTTAGATTTGCTATAAATGTCATGCCCTTGTAAGCTTTATATATTCAGTCGGATTTTGAACTTTGTTTTGTCAAGGACCATTCTATTTGACCGGTGATAATAAATAATATTCCAAATATTTCTCTAAATTTGATACTCCAAATTCTGGTCGTAATCAGTAAATCCATGTGGGCAGCTGATGATTATTATACTTTTGCTCTTGCCTGGCAACTGAATTTTAGCATCTCAGTTGTATAAAATGGCCTGCCTAGTTCAGTGCAGTTCAGTTTGTTCATCCCTTTTAGCATTCATACCATAATTTTAACCAATCTCATTTAAAAAAAAACAACAACAGAATCTAAATTTATAAATATATACATGTAAATTTATAATGTCATAATTTCTCAAGTAGAAAGCTTTGTCATGGTTTTGCATTGCAATGATAATTTCAAACTTGATCAAACTGGGAAATGGTGACTCAGGCTAGAGAGATTGATTAAGCATCAGCTTTCCTGGATTCCAGCATGAATATGAGAGATGATATGTTTGTGGATTACAATGTGCTTTCATATGTCCATTTCATATTGTTGTTGACATTCACACCTCTCCACCCTTCCCGTTCCGTTCTTTTTTTTTTTTGAGTTTTTTTTTTTTTTTCAACTTCCCAGAATTTTTATTATTATTGGTCATATTTTTTATTTGTCCTGTATATAATCTATTCAACATGACAGGCATTTCCATTTCCAATGCTGTGCAAGTATTCAGAGTCACTGATATGCTGAAGTGACACCTGTAAAATCATTTTTCTATTCATTGGCTGAGGAAAGCAAAGCACAGCACAACTTGTCAGTCTGTTTAGATCCTGAATTTGGCATTGAAAACTGCCTGTCTCTTCATTCACTAGTTGGTTTTATTTATCCCAGTAACCTTTTTTGATGGTTAGGGTAGCTGATGATAGCAAAGAGATTTATTATGTTAAAAGTCATGACTCTGCAGAAGGAATTCCGTATCATTTACTTCACATTTCTTATAACTTGATTTTCATTGATTTTTTTTTTCTTTAATTCAGCTGACTTAGAAAGTTGTGCTTAAAAGACAGAATTATGCTTAAAAGAAAGAAAAAACAATGTGTACTGCAAAGGTACATCATGCTCATGGTAAATAACTGCATATAATACTTTTGTCAAACTTTTCTTATTAACTAGATTGTGCAGAAAGGGTAGTAGGTTTCCTTTTTAATTTTGTGTATGTAGCTTTGGCCACTAGTTCTCAGTGTGTTGGGTTTTTATTTATCGGCAATTTTTACTGTTATAGGCAAATTTGATTCATGTTGAAAAAAACACATTGAGAAGAGATATGAAGGCAGTACCTAGCAATACATATATTGAGTGAAGTATAAAAATTTTGGATCATCCAATTTAGAAGCTCTTTGTTTTCACCTTATGAGCTGTCTTGGTTTGTTACTGTATATCAAAATGATCTGAGCAGTATTATATACATAGATAAGATGTACATGTATGGAGATGAATCCAATGGTTTGAAATGTTTTGAAAAGCTGAAAGCACATTCTCAGGATCAAAACTGCTTTTAAAAAAAAAAACGTTTTGTTTTTTTGCATTGATCTGACCATTTTTATTTTTTTTATTTTTCCAACTAAGAAAAGCACAATTTATCTCCCTTATATACACATATTATAGATCTATATGTACAGATTTTAATCAAAGATTATGACTGCTGCGTATTTGGAGAAAATTCTTGGAAAAACAGAAACCAGTTATTTTAGGAAAACCTATCTCAGAGCTATACTAGCCAGAAGAGATAGATTGTTTTGACATCTTTAGTATTCTACAATCTGAAGAATACAATAACTGTAACTTGTCTTTGATTTCATTTGATTTGCTCTCAACATTGTTTGAATGGTTTAAAAAGAAAAAAAACAACATTTGATTTTAATTAGAAACTAAACATACAAATATAGTAGTGAAATGGTTCCAAAGAAGTCTGTATTTCTTTATATCATAAGTTTTAAGTGGTGCAGTGTCATAATTAGGGCCTGGCAAATTTTGAAATTGCCTTTCTGATTTAATTTAAGTCATTGAACGCTTACACTAGTTAAGAATTTTTCTTACTTCATTTCATACCTGTCCCTGTCTTGGCTGCCAGGTTTTTTTGTTGTTTTTTTGTTTGGTTATCAGTTTGAACAAAAAAGAAAAAAATCTCAGTGGAATTACATGAATATTAGATAGTAGCCTATGATTAGTAACAAAAAAATTGAAGTGCCTCATTTGATGTTTTTTCTTGCCTTCTGATGTTTGTTTTTCTTGGGCACCAAAGTGAGACATGTTAAATGACACTAGTGATATTTTGCATTTTTGTGGGCACATTTTCAGAGTGAATTACTATTATTATTATGTTTGGATATTGTGTAATTTGTTGTATGTCTTTGTAGCTCATCAGTTTTTAAATGCAACTTTAGAGCAGTTTTGGGGTAGATGTAGTCTTTTCTCTTTTCTTAGCTAATTTTATATGTGTGTGTCTAGTTACATGTCGTTATATAATACATGTATTTTATTTGTATCAGTACTGACCAATAGTAATATATTTAACAAATCCCAAAGTGGTGATTTATCTAGTCGTGTTACAAAACATTATCAATGCAACTACTGGGTACATTTCTTTTTTGGAATAAACCAAATGTGAGTCATCAGTCAAAAGGGATGATCCCTACATTTATCTATACCTGCTGTATTCTGATCACAGGTTTGAATAAAAACAGTGCAGCAACAGGTAATAGATAGCAATGATCTGATCTCTCGTACTTGAAAGGTACATACATTATGTAGATCTATATGCTGTATTGGCTAGTCTTGAATAAAGACAATACATAGCAATTTAATGAACGGCAAGGTATGCCAAAATCATTTCAGCTTTTAATATTTGAAGTGAAACAACTGTAAGATGACATTCAGCAAATGGTCTTTATAACATGTTTGCCAAGTGCTGTATAGACAATGACAATTATTGTCCTTCATGACTGATAGTGTACTGAAATTGTCATAATGCTAGGCTCTGGGAGTAAGCCAGTCACATGATTTTGTCCAGGAGGATTTTTTTGTCATTGCATGAAGGTCCAATTAAGTAAAAGAAGACAAGGTACCTTACTTGAGTCTTTTTGTTTAATTACTAATATTCCCATACACTGAGACAGATGCTGATCAAATTGTAAGAAATCTCCGTACTAAAGGTCACCATGCAATCAAAGGCTACCGTACAAAAACAATGCCAGCAGGTTTATGTCTGAGTTATTTTTCAAACCGGACAAAAACTCACAAATTGTGTTTAATTGATATTCCCTGCTGATTTGTTCAGTTAATCATTGTCATCCTTTAATCATTAATAATTAATCCTTTGTCAGTAATAGATTGTTGAATATATGTATACTTTTTTTTTTATTCTTAATTGATATCCATAGATGTATTCAGGATAGTCAACATTAAGTCTATTTACTGGCATGACTGATATGGAAGCTGGCTTTTAGCTTTCAAAATTTATGTGACAGAATTATTTTAGTTTGATTAACAACTTTTGTTTTTTTTCTAAGTTTTAATTTTGAAGAACTTTAAATAATTTCCCCATTCAGCATTTCTTTGAGATAATGTTTGCAATGCATTCTGGTCAATGCCAATTATATTTGTCCAGTATGCTTATAGAAACAACTCGCTGAGTGTGACAGGTTTCAGCCAACAAAAGATCAGACATAATACATGTATTAACATAAAAAGTGATCACATAACACAATAGTGTTATGATATTTTTTGACCACGGTTGTGGGCAGCTGAGATAAACCACCACTACAAGAGACTGAAAAACTTATAAAAACCATAACCATGTATAACAAGGAAAATGGTGAATAGAAGATAGAAGAAAGTGAAAGCAGAGTTTCTTACAAACATTTCACTTGTAATAGCAGTTTAGTTCAAAAGCAAAATTTCATATGCATGATATCTAGTTAGTAACCAGATCCCAGTAGGTAAAAATCATTTGATGTAGGCCTATGTTCATTGTGCTTTTTTGTGTCATCCAAATAGCACCAACGCACTTAGTGTGTCATAGAATTCACAGTGTTGTTAATCTACACTTGCTATAGAGTGTGTACTTTTGTGAAAACAAAGATTGTCGTATTTTAGTTTCGAAATGTTTGCAAATGTGCACTAGAGCCTATGTGTGCGTTGTTAGGAATAAAGATTTATTGTTCTCAAAACCTTGCTTGGGATTAATCAATTCAATTGTAATACGTTTATGGCCTTGAAGGGTCAGTTCCTTGTCATGATACTTTTTGCCCACTTCTCTCTTTTCCCTCGTCTTGGTACAGTTTCACTCACATTTCTGATGTTCATTGTCGTATTTACATTCAAATTTCTAAAGTGTCGTTCTGATTATCACTCACAGATTCTGGGGATATTTATCAGTCTTTCACTTTTCCCAACATCTCATACATCCATATTATACATGTATTCACAAACTAAACAACACAAAGCATTACAGCAGTATAATACATCTATATGTACATGCGGTGGACTTACAGCAGCCTCCACTCATCCTTAAAGTCCTTTTTCTATCCATTCATCCATCCATCCATCCTAATTCTTTCCACTCATCATCTATCCACCTATTCATCCCCCCTCCCTCCATCCATTCATCCAGCCATTCTCTATCCACCTACCATCCATCCGTCCGTCATCCATCCATCCTCTGTATATCCACCCATCATCCATCTATCCATCCATCAATCCACCCATCCATCCATCCGTCCATCCATCCATCCATCCATCCTCCATCAACCCATCATCCATCCACCCAAATAACAATATGAATGGATGATGGTGAATGAATGGACAGGTGATCAAAAAATCTACAGATTTTTGGACAGATGAGCGAACATCGATCAAAATTTCATATTTTGGACTGGTGAATAGATGAATGGATGGATGGGCGAGTAACTGGAACAGCATTGATATGTAGGTGAAATAGGGGATGGATGGATGGGTGGATAGACAGAGGATGGATAGATGAATGAATGACGGATGGATAGAAAGTGAATGAATGGGTGGACAGACGGAGGTAGGGGTAGATGGATGAACAGACAGATTGGTAGGTGTTTGGGTAACGCATGAAGTACGGATGTGCATATATGTACAGGTGGGTAGGTGGATGAAGAGGCAAGTGGATTAATCATACTATGAAACGGATGGATAAAATGCATACATGAATGGCTCGATGAATAAGTGGATCGCTGATATTTTTTTTTTTTTTTAATTCACTGATGAAGATAGATGGACAGAGGGATGATCGGAGGGATGAATGGTAGGGTTGTTGGCCAAAACGTACCCGATCCATCAACGCCTGTGGATAGTTTTTGGAATGTTCACCAGAGTCGAAACAAGAAAAGATATGTTGTAGCGCTTACACGCTTAATTAATTGTACCGATAATTTCATAGAGGCAATCTAATCTGGATCTGCCTGATCACTTTCCTGCTCGCGATTTTGCAAGTCGACCATGGCCTACTTTTTAAAATTTTTTTATCGGATTTGTCATGCTTAAACCTCGCTCTATAGACAAGGTAGACTCTAGATCTAACCCGGTTAACGTAATCGACGAGGTTGATAACAGAAGCAGTGGTTGACCTGCCTTTCACAGCCTTGACTGAGAAACACTGTTCATAAACATCTTTCACCAATTCGCATCTAGTCCAGAATTGTGGATTCATTTCACTCAGGGGATTGCACTATAAGGTAAGCAGACAGATCAACAGTGTGTGCGGGGGGAGGGGGATATGAATCTGGATGTAGATTCTAGGCCTAGACATGTACGGTATTTTATGTCATGTAACAGACGGATGAGAAGTCGAAGAGCATAAAAACAGGGGGTGCCAAACTTGACTGTAACTCATTCGTTAGTTTTAGAAGAGAGAAGAACTAGAATGTTTTTTGTCTGTGTTTGATTAGTTTTAGAAGAGAGAAGAACTAGAATGTTTTTTGTCTGTGTTTGATTTTCTCTCTTCAGCTCAGTGCAACTTGGCAACAGTCACTGAGTACTGAGTGTACCAATAATAATCATAAGCACAGGACAAGAACAACACAATCACAATAACAGAATGTTACCTTTTATGAACAGGTAACTCGAGTTCAGTTGTCTGGTTTCCTTATTCTGGCCACTGATTTAGTGGAAGATTTCATGAATGTAGAGGGCAACAATTTTAATTTCATTATTATATCTGCGGTCCTCAAGTATAGATCTAGATAGATCTAAAAGAATTGTTCACAAATAGATTAGATTTTATAATTATTGTCTTCTCTCTCTCTCTCTCTTCCTCCCCCCCCTCTCTCTCTCTCTTTGTCTCTCCCATATTACTTTATATATTATCATGTTTGCATAGAACATTAACACAGAGACAGAGCCATGTCGCCGTAGACTATTTTATTCGCCAAAGAATAACTATCTCTTTTTATCATGTTAATGTTGAGTTAATCTTTAGATATTGCATTTGTTGCAGTTCTTTATACATGGAAAGGATATGGTCCGAATCCAGAGCATTCTGGCAGAGACAATCGGCAATTTTATATGACTTATTTGGTCAGGATGATCTCCTGATATCAGTTCTTGGTAAGCTACTTGGTTTGAACCAACTGTGGAACACATTATTATTACGATTTGATATTTCGAATGAGCTCTTGGTGAGGGTCGCATATCAAATTAGATGTATTTCTTGCAGTTGTCTGTTATCATTAATGTAATATGATAATATTGTCTCATTTCAGACAGTTTCATCAAAATAAGTGATTAAATCTAGTCTCCGTTGTTTTTTGAGGTCTTCGTCTTTATCATCTCATTAAAAATCTCAGTCATAAATTCTGTCATAAACTTTTGAAAATAAATATTGATCAAAACTGAACACAGGTTAATTCATTGTTAAGAACCTTTGATATGAGAATGATGTCAGAACCTTTGATACGATAATGATGCCATGGATGTAGTGAATATTGTTAATTTCCTTTTCACCCTTTAAAGATAGAGAAAATACCTGCTATGATGGCGTGAATATTCTAAATCTTAACATTGGCGTTCCTCACAACTTGGTTACAGAAATTTGCTTTGATTGAATGGTGATGGAATATTTTTGGAATTTTGATGGAATATAGAAGGATAAAAAAAAACACTCTCATGAGTGGAATTTACTAGCTGTACAGAGAGGGAGATGGAAATTCAACACAATTTGGAGACAAATAGGTAAGAAGTTGTGCTTTGGACCCCATTCCTTCATCTTTATGAGGAAATGCTGGCTGTGCTTGGAATAAATGTACAGAACCAAGCCACATCTTTATAACAAAAGCAAAATTCTCCACTTTTCAACCTCTTATTTCCTGTGAAAATTCATTTAGAAAGAAATGCCTTCTCCATGCCATAATATTGTTAATTAATTTTTAGGACAGTGGTAGGCAAGCGCGTTCAATGCAAGTTTATATCATATTGAAACTGATCCGTCAAATGATGGAGATCACTAACGCAGCATCTAATGACAGTCTTGTATTTTGAGCCTTCTGTCTCACTCTTGTTGTGTTATAAATTTTTCAGTGTTGAACTTCAACTTTAGTCAGAGAAATATCTTTGCTTTATCGTCCTATAGAGCGATACACATGTATGGCTTAACAACCATAAGGTAATCAAATAAAATTCTCATGGATGTCTATGTTTCAGTGTAGCTTAGTATGACAGGAAAACAAATAAATAGTGAAAAACCATACAGGCATTGATGATGAAAAAAATAAGCCAGTTTGATGAAATTATTCATTCAGGCACATACCATGCAAGAATTATTCAGCCTTTTCTGCCATTCGTTTGAGTCATCTGAGATAAACACATAACCAGTGTATTGTTTGTATCATACAAAAGCTATACCTACAGCACTCATCTTACTTCATGAAAGCTCCTCACAGATTTTATTCCCAATATTTTTTTATATGGTGTACAATAACACATGCACTTTTTTTTTCCATTGGACAGGAACATTTCTATTCACATTTGCTGTGTTCTGGATCACCAACATATTCTTTATGATCCTGGATGTGACAGGAAGGCCATCATATTTCTTGCGGTACAAAGTTCAGCCAGATAAGAACCGACCAGTAAGTTGTATCTTTATGTTCTAATATTTATTTACCAAGATTATAGTGAAGAGAAGGAGAAGATGTCTTCCTTTCTTTATAATTTCCTCTCATCTTATGTAATAGAACTTTCTGATTGTTTTGAACCACATTATATGTGAATATAAAACTTAGGACAGAAATATTAAAGCTTTTGATAAAATAAGATAAAGTGGACATTTAATTAAAAGTGAGAGCATTTTTCTCCTCAGTTATCAGTATTTCTTTTAATTGATATTTGTACAAGTTAGCATCAGCAGCATTAGTCCTATTTGATGCATTGCCATTACTAAAACTGTCAGGGTCCCATTACACTGTTCGTGACCTATGATGTCATCAAGAGATAAAGAACATCAATAATGACAAAGATAATCATCACACTAGCAATGTTGATAAACTTCAGCACATTATAATCCATCAGCAAGAACCTTGAGAGATAGTATTTGCCTCAAACACACTATGTGTGTTTTTTTTTTCATTTATCACTTTCATATCTTATCCAAACAAGTCTTAGTAAAACAACTAGTGTTATAATATTTTTGAAAAATATTTTTGCAAAGCTGAAAAACATCCACTGTATGCACAAATTAACTTAGCCAGAAGAAAATAGGTATTTCTGTTCTAGTAAAGCATTTCATTTCTGTCTTGATGAATGAAACTGATGCGGAATCCCTTCTGCATAGTCATGACTATATTCAGGCGATAAATTATGACATCGCTTGTTCATTGGAGTTGAGACCTTTTGGTATAAAATGATGTCTTTGGTTTCTGAGATTTATTGTGTTAATCACATACTGTCTTAATATGTTATAAGGGCCGAGGATTTATAAGTAGGTTCTCTGCTCCCACCTGCAGGCAGTGTAAGCCCACCATTGGTGGGATGATTCCCATGGAATGCTATCCTCGACATTCCAGTGGAGACATCTCTTCTCTCTCTCCTTGCTCCTATCTTCTGTCCTACTCTCTTTTCTCTCTTCTTCTGGATGTGTAAATGTATCTTACTGTTGCTGGAATCAAACAGAGAAATCAGAGCTTCAATGTGATGAAGGAGATCTGATGTTTTTATATTGCAGAAATTGAATAAGCATTCTGCTCAGAATAAAAAGATATATTGCTCTTAAGAGCAGATTATAAGGTCATGTATATCAGGTTGTTGTGCGTTAGTATGTGGATTTATATAGTAAAGTGTTAATTGTTGCTGACATTTCTCCTACTTTCAGCCAGTGTTGACGGTCATTCCTTGTCTTTGCAATTGGCAGTATCTCTGGCCACAATCAACCCGGCTTAAAACTTTTTTCACTATTTGAAACAGGATGAGTTAGGATTTTTTTTTTTTTGTGGTAATAACTCAATTTAGTGGAAAATCATCATAGAACTTACTTGATTGGCTGTGAGACATGTTTCAAAGAGATAAAACAATATATCTTATATTGTTCTCTCTTGGCTTACTAGCTGAAACTGTCGTCATTGATGAAAGCTGCAAAAGTGGCATTGTTCAATCAGACTGTAGTGGGTGTCCCACACATTCTGGCTCTGTATTATGCTATGAAATGGCGGGGCAGCTCGTGTGCACCGGAAGATCTACCCACTGTCTCTAAGATTCTTTTGGATCTACTTGTTTTCACTGTGTGTGAGGAGATTGGATTCTACTATTCACATAGGTGACAAGTTGTGATTTACCTTGTAGCAATATTTTTTTGGTAAATGAAAAGTGTGAATCTTTATAATCTCATCTTACTTTTATTTCTATTTATTACTACTCAGGTAATGCTCCTTTAATTTTAGGAAAGAATTCGTAGAAGTTATGGGGAGGAGGGAGGGGCTGGGGAAGGGGGTGAAGAAGATGTGCCAAACAGCAACTTGAGTTTTGTGTGGAATTCATATGTAATTGGTAGACATTATATTAACTGGGATCCTTTGCATGCCATCCTGATTGTGACTGGCTCTTGAGAAACATTCTGAAAAGCAGCCAGATAGGATAAGTTTAGTATTAAATTTTTCATGTTTACAGGTTACAGGTGTCAATGAAAAGGGAAATGCGTGTACAGTGGTCTCTGCCTAAGAACCCTCCACCTAGGAGCCCGGTCGGCCTAAGAACAAGCCTCTGCTGGGAAACGGAATTTTTCTCTATAATTTACCTTTCTAAGAACCCGTTCTGGGCGCTCCCAAATAAACAAAAAATCTGTCTAAGAGCCCAGTGTTGGACCAAGATACCTGAGTACTTATTGTATAACTCCACATCATACTGTCCACTTAAGAGAAATGTACAGTGCTAGATGTGCAGTAAAATGGGGACGGGGGTGGAGGGAACAGGTAGACAAAGGAATGGAAGTGATGGTTGAT
>JBCAUA010404245.1:0-18058 GCA_038406235.1 Peronia verruculata | reverse complement strand
CTCCCCCCCCCCCCCCCTCCCCCCCCCCCCCCCCCCCGAAACAAAATAGTTAATTGAATTTGCATTAATTTTATGTTCACGATTCTGAACATGCCGCAATGCTGAATGATCGGTTTCTACATATTTTCACCTCACCAAATGTGGCCACCTTTGGAAAGCGTTTCGGCAGCTCTGTCTAACAGCCTCCAGCGGCTTAGTACAGCAGTCAGTTAGTTTCTATAACAACATCGTGAGACCTCATGGCTGTCCATCGTCTTACCCCCCTCTGTCTCTGAACATGTCTCCGCGTCCTTGCCTACCTGCCAGTTTTCTCCGCCGTCAGTTTCCAACTACAGTCATCAGCAGATCGAATGGTTCATCAGACACCTCGTTATCAGCCCTGTAGAAACCCTGTAGAAAGAACGCAGTGATTACCACTAGAGACCGATGTGTGATGTTTACACCCAAACCTCCCTATGTAAAGATGCCAGAAACAGATATCTCATGGATCTGCAAATGTAACAACTATGTCATCGTGACTTTCTGTTATTTTGGAATGTTATTTAACCTTACACTGTTTGTCCTTCATGATGGAATAAACCATTCTGTGAATCGGAATTTATATCGTTATAACTCTCTGACCGCCACCATTAGAATCACTAATCCTTCAGATTTCACTTCAGAGTAAGAAATGTTAAAATCTAAGCTGTGAAAATGTTAACAGTTTAGCAATAAAATAATAATATGAAAAATTGAATAGTTAGTTTCAATGTCTCAGCCTCACACAATGAGCTCTGAATCATTAAGACTCCCAGCAAAGCTCATCTCTGTAATACAAAATCCTTTCAAGCTTAAACCAGCATAATCATACGATCTCATTAAAACCAAACAACTACTGAAACAAAAGCTATGAAGTAAAAAATGACAACAAAACCAATAACAGAGGAACATTTTTCCAGTGGCACCCCCCCAAAAAAAAACCCAGCACACCAAGTTGGACAAAATAAGCAACAACTCACGAAGACTCTGTGATCGCTCTTGAATAATTCAGTGTCCGGTTGCGTGTCAGCTTTTGCATGCGTGCCTGCTTTCCTGCCAAAATCATGAATAAGAAACACTGCAGAACATCGGATGTCTTTTTATGCGAGCCCTTTCAACGCTCTGAATGACATGGTCCGTTTTACGCCTGTTGCCCGTTTGCATAGCTAATTGTACTTGCGTGATTGTTTAAATTAAACTGTGTTATTTTCTGCCGTTGAAACAACGGTTCTTAGATCTTTCAGCACCTCGTCCACATTTCCTTTTTACATTTTGGCACCACGACAGTTAACAGGAAAAAAAAAATAAATAAAAAATTTGAAGAAAAAGAAACAAAAACATTGGAATGGCACTTTACTAAACTGTGCACTTTGACACATCTTTTCTTTATCATTGCGTCGTTCACATTGTTAGCTTGAGCCGTATCAGTCGTGATCTGTCTTTGAAATCGAGTCAGTGACTGGAATTCGTCGAGTGTTAACTTTTAATGTTAGGCCTTTCAACATAGTTTCATAGACACCTTGTTTCTTGACCTTCTTCCTTGTCGTCAATTAAATAAACAAATAAATGAAATTAATTAATTAATGGACTCGTTAAATACTTAAGTAAATAGAAAATAAATAAATGAGTAAAAAAAATTGGACAACAAATGACAGATCATTAATTTTTTATCAATAAAGGAATCAATCAAATCAACCAACAGATCAGTTTTATTAAATGGACATGTCAGAAATTAATTTATTAAAACTATTTATGCTTGATGTATCATCGGAGTGCCTGAGTTTTTTTAAGGGGCTGTTTGTCAAGTCTAGTAATACCTGTTGGATGAACATGGCCAACAACTTCCATTGTGATACAATTATCCTGAGCGGGGGCGCATATTGGGTGAATTTGTTCAACGCTGTGTTAAAAAAATTCCCGTGAATCTGATCTTCTTAAACGTATCTCCTGATGATCTTTCAGATCATGATATGATACTGAGAAGATTCCATGAGAAGATCTCAGCTAAGTATTTTTTAATTTTTGTCTTTTATGAAATGAAGTAACTATGCAGAGTGTGAAATGTGAATGTCCCAATGATATATGATGCTCTGCCGCACATCGTAATGAGTAAATTGTCTTCTATGGTGTGAAGCATTGTGCCAATAGTCCCTTCCTCACATTAGTTCCCTAAATATGTGGCATACACATTCACCTTCCTCAGCTCAAGCCTCTGCCCTGTTGTTATTTTTCTGAAAACATCTATGTCCTACTGTTCCTGGTTCCCTTTGGCAGATCACGCGGGCGTGTCTATACGGTCTCTCTCCTACAGTTTCCTGGTGTCATGTCAGACAATCCTGTGGTCTGTTATGGACTGCCAACCGTCTGTGTTGACTAAAATTGGAAATGACATCTCCAGCCCCCTCTTTCACGCCCTCCCCACCATTTCTTTTCCTTAGACGACTAGCTTTCTATATCACTGACTGTCAAATTTATCCTGTACAACTGAGTGAAATGCACAAGATCAGGCAAACAGAGAAGTGTTCGGAAAAAGAAAGGAAAGGACGCATCGTTTAATTTTTATTATATCCTGTTGTTCTTATAGCTCTCCCGTACACAACTTTTCTTAGTTCGTTTTTATTACTTATTGTATTGTTTATACGGTATTTCAAAATAATTATATCATTCACATTTCGATTGTTTGTCCCGCGTTTTACAAGTCTTTTTGTTGTTTTTTTTTTTACAAGTCTTTCGTTGTTGTTGTTGTTGTTGTTATCTTTCTGCGGCAACACATAGATCCATTAAAAACAACAGTGTCGGAAGGTGTTTGTCTTTCTTGATGATGTCTCAATTTTCATGTCGTCTAGAATCCTGTAGTTAATCTCTTTTTGATACCAAGCCACAAAACAGTGAGCCCATAGTGGCCTGAGCGATGTATCGACTCCTACCCAGGGACATCGTAGATGCGTAGATGGGCCTGGCCTTTATTCCCCTTCATCCCATGGCCTTTCTGGACGATTCCATTATCAGGGTTAATCTGCAGGAGGAGGGAGAAAGAATTGTGGAAGGGGAGGAGGTGTGGATGAGGGAGGTGGAATAGGTTCTATGGTCATTTGTTGGGCACTGATCTCCAAATTAGATCACTGTTGATAGCAATGACAAGGCCAGCCGTGAGACTGGACTCGGGAATGAACAAGGTTTTATTAGAGGGCAAGCTATGAATCTCTTCTCCCTCTTTCCATCACACACTGAGGCGTAGATGGAGGGCGTGCCCGGACTAGATCAGGAAGAGTTTTGGATATTCTCATATTCATTTGGTGCTTTGTACCTTTGGAGAGTCTCTGTTAGCGTCTCCATTGTCTTAGTAGTCGTTTTGGATGCACTAGGATAAATTGAAATGAGACGCGACAAGATGAAATCAGGCACTCGTCAAACTGATGCGACCAGGGAAATCATGAGCTTTTCAACAGTGAATGCATTTTTAACGCACTTTTTTTTTTCTTTTTCTTCAACACACCAAGCTAAAAATACATTCCAGAGTTAAATTGGCTGAAATAGATTGAGTAAAAGCCAGAAACTTGTAATTTAGTAGCATGACTTATAACGATTAATAAGGATTAACAAAAGTGATCGACTATTTTCTGACTAAATTCAGCTGCAGCAGCAAGTCACTCACATTGTCTTTAATTGTCAATATTTCGACTTCTACTTAGCGTAGAGCAAACATGTTTTCAGCCACAGAAAGGAAAACGAATAATTCTCACAGTGTTACCAATAACTCCATATGCTCAAAATTTGACAAGTGCCTGATTTCATTGCGTTGCATCTCAAATGGTCTTTTTCCTTTGCAATTTGGATAATCAGTATGATTTTTGTGAGACTTTTTTTTTAGCGAACCATGCTTTGTCTTCTTAGCGAACAAAAAACCAGGGCCAGACTTCCTGCCATGTTGCGCCACTAGATTCAAGGCACTGGCGACATTAACCATATTACACTGCTGAAGTGCCTGGATCTGGTCTCTATGTTGACCAACAGCTGCTCTTCCTTTTGGTGGTATACCGGAAATATTTTAGTGGCGCTCCTGTCTGGTGCCTTCCCCGACCTAAGTCTACGTTTTTTTTTCTGGGTCTATGAATTAGCCGTATTCTTTATCAAGTCTGTCTGTCTTTGTTTGTCTGGCTATCTTCTTAATCTTCTCCCCGCGTGATCTTCCCGTCCGTGTGATTATTTTTGCTTTTGATCCTCTTTTAAATTATTCTGTCTGTTCAATCGTCCAACTTTGATACTGCTGGTCGACGAGTAAAGACATTCGGACATGTTTTTCTTTTTGTTTTTTTAATAACGACTGATTTCTGTCAGGTGTTTACAGTTACATGTTTACATTCAGGATAAATTACTTTAAAACAGACAGTGAATGCACTTTGATTTGACCGGATACAACAGAGGAGCTTGGACTTTTCAAATTATAGTTGTCACAGATTCGAGAAATGAGTTTTAATATCCTGCAATACAGAGACTATTCAAACCCCGCTCATGCTCTTCACCCCGAAAGACAAGAGGTTCTCTCAACTATTAAGGTATATCTATGGAGAAAAAGGGCCTATTCCACGGTACAAAACTCCATTTGAGTTAGGGAATCTGAAGGGCCAGAGGCAGGCAAATGCGATCGCTCCAATTATATCCCTCCTGCCATGACGAGATTATTGGTCATAAATAGAAGTTTCGCCCTGCTCAAACCGGTCAGCCTTTTGGTCAGACCAATCATAAAGTTCCCAAGTGCCTGTTCAGAGAAGGTCATCACATTAAGTGGATCACGACCCCAGGTCAATGACCTCCAGTCCCGTGCGCATGCTATAGCATAAAGTGTCCATTTGGGAATTGCACAGCGATAGAGAGCAAAGAGATCCCGCAAACCAAAGTTGGTAAAGAGAACAATTGACTTCTACAATAGTGCAAACACATTTTTCGTCGAATCGCATGATATCAGAAAGTTATGGCTATCTACAAAACGATCTGTCTCTTCTACAAAACGATCTGTCTCTCTCCCGGTCCTCTACGCTCTGCTCGCCTACATGCAGAAATTGTCTGGCTTATCTCTTCCCCAACTGTCTGAGAAACAGCATCTTTGTGTATTTGGCTACATGTCGATTTGGTTACTGATTTTTTCCTCAGTTGCCTTCTCCGCAGCCCGTCTATTCAACTGCACCCCCCCCCCCCACTCCCCCCCCCTCAACTTTATGAAAGCTTACTTTTGGACGAAACAATATGGCTTGAATAATTCATGTTGTAAGAGTAAATTTGGTTAAAACTCTGACCTATATGCAAACCTCATTGTATGTCCAATGGATGTCCATAATTTACTGGTAAAGAATTATCAAGTCTCAGTGAATTATATTAAACATCTCTGTATTGCCTCTAATTGTGCAAGATTTTTTTTTTTTCCTTTTTTACTTTGTTTGGCAATTGAAAATGAAAATGCTGCTTACGGGTTGTTATATTTTCTGGGTATGATAAAGCCTTTTTTTTTTTTTTTAAATTTATTCAAAACAAAATTGATTCTGGAAATGAATAAAACAGAGTGATGACCTCATAAAAATTTTTCACATTATATTTATTTCCCTTATTTTCTATACAGTTATCTGCCCACATTGTGCCCAGCCCTAGTATTTTTATTTTTTTAAAATATATAGTAGGTATATATGTATGTAGATACGTAAGAAAAGAATGTATGTATGTATGTTTGTATGTATGTATGTATGTATGTATGTATGTATGTATGTATGTGTGTGTGTGTAAGTGTGTGTGTATGTGTGTGTGTTTGTATGTATGCATGTGGCTGTGTCTGTGTATGCATGTGTATGTGGCTGTGTGTGCGTGTGTCTGTGCGATACGTGTGAATGAATATGTAGGTATGGAGGTATATATATATGGTATGCATATGGAAATTGTTTAAGGTATCTTTGTGCTGTATACTCTTCATATATTTTTGTTTCAATTGTTCTTCTGCTCTGGTCAAAATGTGTTTCCTTGTGGACAAATAAACTATTCCTATTCGTATTCGTATATTTGGGAACTTCAGATTTGAATCATGACGTTAAATCACTGACCATATATTGATAAAACGTGGGATTCACAACTACAGTTCCAAATGATTTCGTCCCTCTAATATCAGAGAAGAAAAGGTCGTCGAAAAGAGTTTGAATTAGGCAGAATCTTTTATTTTTCAATTTATCGAAAACTTTACTTGTCAGAGTGATCTACAAATCAATCTCATTCTGGTGAATGATGGTGGCACGCAAGTAAGTAGTCGACAAATGAGAGAAACATAATAAGATGTCCATGTAATCTCAGAATTTGGGAGTTAAAAATCATTAAGAGCTAGACCCTCTTACATCAACTCTTTTGTTAAATGTATGAACGTTTGAATATATAAAATTCAGCTAAAACTCAAGGTACTGCAGAGATCATGCAACAAGATGAAGGACAAGAGGAACTCAGCAGTTCAACTTAGTCGTTCCTTGCTTTAGAAGATGGAGGTGATTAAAAAGAAAAGGAAGAAGGAGAGGAAGAAGAAAAAAGAAGAAGAAGAAGAATAATTAGAAGACGACGAAAAAGAAAAAAAAAAGAAGTAGAGGGAAAAGAACAAGAAAAAGAAGAAGAAGATTAAGAAGAAGCAGAACAGAAGAAGTAGAAGAAAAAGCAGAGGAGGAGAAGAGGAAGAAATAAAAGAAGAAGACGAAGAAGTTAAGTGGGTATCATTGAACTCTGTTTTTTTATTTACTAGAATATCCATTTTGCTTGGTCAAACTAGTCTGAACTCGGGGCACCCTTTTTGCTGATATGAGCACTTGAAAGGGGGGAAAATGACAAATTGGGGGATGAAAATAAACAAAACACTGCATATTATCACTCATCATGCTGTTAAGGTTTCTCATACGGGTTATGAAGCAACCTTAGGCAATTGTTGTCTCTATATTACTGCATATATATGCACATGACACGCCTTTGAATTCTGAAAGTAAAGTAAACTGGTCTGTTTTACTTTGTCCAGTCAACGCCGAAAATGTCGTGGTGTGACCTAGCATTATTTTCTTAGCAACAACAACAACAACAACAACAACAACAACAACAACAACAACAACAACAACAACAACAACAACAAAAAGCCATACATAAAATTAAGCTGGGAATAACAGGGCGTAATGACAGACTACACTGCAAGATATTAGGTTGAACTAAATTTGAGAAATCCGAAGTAAAGTCGGATGCATTGTACTAGGCGAACCTCTCGAATTGGGGAGGAATTTGGCTACTTTAGACAGACCCGTTGTCAAATGAAAGCCACAAAACATATGAAATAATTATGTAGACATTTTGTTTCACTGTCAACTACGAGGAGTCTTTTAAATTGAATGCAGGGTGGTTGGCAGGCAGATCGAAACTTGCTTGTCATCTGCTTTGCTGGAACAGACTTGGGACAAGCTGTCACCTGCCTTCTATGCAAGGTCCTCCCTAGAGATCCGATCTATTCCACAGTAGAAATCGCTTCCTACAGCTGCTCAATAATTAAAACTTGTCACATGACAGCGGCTGTCTTGTCTTCCCGGGAGAGTCAGCGACCGTGCACAGAAGTGCATATAGTTTCAATTAACGCCCACTCTGTATTCATGTGACAAGGACCAGAATGTCACCGATCCGTCATGATTACAGAGGAGAGAGAGAAACGGCGGAGGAAAGAAAACCAAAGTTCTCTGAAAACATAAATTCTTTAAAATGTTCAAGACACCGTCTCATGCTATGACCTATTAAATATCATGACTTTAACACCGAGGTTTCTGAAAGAAACCGTTGTCTTTTAACGAATTCAATGTCTTTACTATAATTAACGAAATACCAGATAATTTCCTAGAAAAGTTTGCGTGTGTAACCTGCTGGTTTCAGTCTATGAAAGCTTTCAATCTCCTCCGGGGTGGTTATCCTCATAATAAGCTAAGGACCATAACTACAGCTAATATAATTATTTTGGCGCCGGCTATTTGGACCTATTGGTGCAGCTAGACCCTACGGTCTATCTGGGCCTATTGACGCAACTCATTCTCTCTGTTCGTGCGTAAAAAAAGTTATTTAATCCAGTTAGTTGAGAGAGGAGGCTACCCCAACCCCATCCCCCCCCCCGCCCCCACTGCCACCCCCATGAGCGAACCAACACAAAATTGTTTCGCCTTTGCCTTGTGGTGCAACTTTTTTATTTGCCTATGCTTCTTCATTGCAATACTAGGCCCAGATAGACACTCCGAATATTAAAATTTAAATACATGGGCTAAAGTATTAATTTTTGCGGATTTTCTATCCGGATCTTACCTACTGCTGGGATGTTATCCCATGTCTCTTCATTTAGGAATATCTGAGTATCTCTACCTAAAGACAAACTATCTCGCATCATTTTTTTTTCCTCAAGAAGGTGTGCAAAGTAAGATTTTACCTGATAGGTCATAAGTCAATTTATTGGAAAATCGAGATATGACTTACTCTGACTGGCTGCCAGACACACTCAACTCTATGGAATTTATAGTCAAAATTTAAATCAACAGACCATAATTATAAATATCTGATAGAAGTGTCCCAATACCTGAATAAAGCTATACCTGAATGATTATGAGGAAAAGATTGAAGTCAGAATGTAGTATAAATGATGAGAGTCAGCAGTGAGCCAGGGAAGAGAGAATAAAATTTCCCTGCAGAGGTTTGATTAGACAAAACACAATTTTGCTGCAAGTTATCGGTGTATCATTAAATAAAACATTCAGTCAACCAAGTCTTCAATCAGAGCAGACAAACTATCTGACAATGATATCAACAAAATAATTTACCAATCAAATTAATCCATGAATCAATCCACCGATCCTTACATCCATCAATAAAATTAATCACTCAATCCATAAATCAAATAACCATCAACCCAAGAGTCAAGTCAATCAATCCAGAAGTCAAATCAAGCTAACAATCAAATCAATCAATCAATCCAACAGTCAAATCAATCAATCCAGAAGTCAAATCAATCTAACAATCAAATCAATCAATCAATCCAACAGTCAAATCAATCAACAATCAAATCAATCAATCCAACAACTGTATCAACCAAACCAACAATTAACTACTGCTCCATAAAACTTTGCAGCTGCCTCTAATTTTTATCTTTCAAGAATAGATATCTATCTCATCCCTCAACAGATAAATGCTTAGAAAATAACATCATGTTTAAGGAAGACTGTGTTTTTATAACAATTACAAGAAAAGAACACCACATAACAGAACAATATGAGTAAATTACAACTTGTGCATATACTGCAACTTGAACATCTGGACCACAAAACAACAATCTTAACAGGGTTGCTTGCGCCATTTTTTGGGGGCGGCAAATTGCAGCTGAATAGCAGCCAGTTCAGTGCTGCTTCTTCAATATAGCACAAGTGCAATCTTCAACCTTTACATAAGTGTCTTTAAACACTTACATGTCTTTCATATTCATGTGAGCATCTTCAGTGTTCACTTAAGTGTCTCATACATTAAACATCTTCAGCTGTGTTTAACATTTGTGTAAGCATCTTCAGCATTGATTTAAGAGCTCTTTAACATTCATGTTGTAGGAATCTTTGACATATAAGCATGTGTTTATGTTCATGAATGCGTCTTCAGAATGCGTGCAAATGTCCTTAACATTCATACAACTTACAAACATATTCAATATTAACATAAACATTTATGTCACTTTTTCGTATCCACCAAATGTCATCTTAATAAATAACACATGTAATGCAGAGGCTAAACACCTGGTTTGTGATGTTTGCAGATGAATTCATGATTATGTTGTTACTATTTCGGACAGTCATGGTCAATTTCCTGATTTTTATGATCAGTACATGTAGTTTTACTTGTGACTTATTTTATAGAAACTACTAAAGTCTAGCATTGTCCATTTCTTTTCATGACAATGCAACAAAAGGATTCATGTCTGTATCTCTGTACACTGCTTGCAACAGCCTGTAAAAGGAGGTATTTTTGCAGAAAAAAAAAAACAAAATTAGGATCTAGCAGCAAAGTTTGCATCAGCCAAAAAAATCTGTAATTCTACTCACAATTAATCTGTGAATCAGTCTGACCAAATAATTTATAGCAAGACAACAAAAGATAGCACCTGTAGGTGTTGATGAATAGACAGTACTTTAAAACAATAACAACCAGGCCCTGAATAATTGAACTTTAAAGGTCAAAACAACTCACTGAAAATTAATTACTGCAAGCTCACAAGAGGGTTAAGTAGGTCATTGTAACACATCTGTTATCCTTCACCTCCAGCTACCCCTTGACCTTTGCTAATGTCACAGGGGCAGCTTTGAAAATGAGGTCACCAATCTTCTCCAGACTGTTCCTTGAGAATCAGCAAATCTCACTCCTATTCATTCTCAGATGTTGTTGCCAGATCTTTTCCCTTGTCTTCCTCCTCTGCAGCTGCCACTGACTGTGTCCTGTCACAGGCTGGTTTTATGCAATGTCAGACGATCTGGACACATAGCAGTACCATCTCAGTGTTTGTTTCTCCACTGCAGTAAGGAGATTTTTACAAACTCGGTTATCCAGTATGCAAACGCTAAGAATGAATCATTGCAAAGAAAACAAAGGAGCCTCTGTGTTGAAAACTTAGCACCACACTTGAAGTGCTAGAATCTGATCTCTGTACAGTGATGGGTGGACAGTACCCCCGCATACACTCATGGACCACACTGAACATGACACTGCCCATATATCACACAGTGGGTTTTGTCTTTTTAGTCAAGAATAGCATGACTGAGTTATGCTTCACATTACAGTCCCACTCCTTCATTGTGAGTCTATACACATTGTTCAGTGAAATCTTTAAGGCTGTAGTCACGACACTAACCTACTGTAAAGAGCTTCACTTTAGAAGGACTTCAACGGGTGATAAAATGTTGGTATCAAAGTCCACCTTTGCTGACCTCGGTCACTTGACGGATAAAAGAAGGGGAACGGTTTCACATTTCAAAGATTCCATCAATCAGAATCCGAGCCATGCCACTCATCACTGCCATCACTTTCATCGTCACCACTGGCGGGGGCATCATCGTCTGAATCTACAATGGCCACTGCAAGAGATTTCACTAAGGATTTGAACTCATATGGATGGAATATTCGCTTCGACCCCCTGGGCAATTCCCGACATGACGTCAGGTCAATCTCTTTCAATTTTTTGCACGCTTTCACCACTTGTCTGAAATAGAGGACATCAGAAATATCAACATCAATGTTAGTGCATGAGATAGCTGATCAAATTCTCATAGTTTCTTTAAACATCTTGTTTGAGCGATGTCACAAAATGAAGTATTCAGAGTTGGCAATTTATAAAATGTAAACAGAGGGAAATTATAATATTGTAAACAAAGGGAAATTATAATATTTTCCATCAGATACATTCATGCACTGTAAACATACATACAAATGATCCACAGCAAAAAATTACTCAAACTTTTTCTTTTTTTTCAATGGGATCCCCTAATTTTAGGACCTCTGCAGGCAAACTCGGAAATATGGGATTGTTAAAACCGTAAAAAGGAAATCCTGAAATATGGCATCTTGAAATCTTTAGAAGGAAACCCTGAAATATGAATTTGAAGTCCCAGTTGGTCCAGTGGTGGCACAGTTCCACCACTGACGAGTACTATACATGGGCATCACCTACAGTTCTTACTGTACTTTACTATGACACACTTTCAAACTGGCCAAGCATAATGAACTGCCAAATCTCACTTTACCCCATAAATGATGAAAAATGCCACGTTCTGTCTCAGCTTTCATGCTCAAGCTTTAAAAAAAAAAAAATTCAAGAAAGGGTGGCTTATAAATGATGAAACTGACATAACAGTAGACAAGACTTCGAGGCAAGTTCAGCCAATCTGAAAAAGCCTGGCAAAGTAAATGTTATTAAAACTCTCTTCCAGAACTGAAGAGCTCAATTTGATACAATAGTCAATGAGCAATCTTTTTAACTAACCTCATTACTTCCCTTTGCCAGTCAGGAGCGGCTTTGAGCAAACAGTGTAAAGAAAAGAAAAATGCTTTCCTTTACAGGCTATTGTGATTATTGAAAAGAAAAAAGCACTTCCTTTAAACCACACATCTGAGACACAACATGATGAAATCAGGCACTGCCAAACTGAGACTACTGGAGAAATCACGGATTTTTCAACAGTGAACAAATTTTTCAGGCAATTTTTTTTCTTCACAAAACCCTTCTATACCAATTTAAAATTACATTTCAGAGTTCAATTTGTTGAAACTGAATGAGTAAAAACCCAAAATTGTAATATAGCAGCATGGGCTAACAAAGATTAATAAGGATTTACAAAAGCGATCAGTCATTTTCTCTCTAAATTCAGCTGCACCGACAGGTCACCCCACCGTCTTTAGTTGCCAATAGCTTGACTTCTACTTAAGGCAGAACAATTTTTTTTTTTCACATACAGAAAGGAAAATAAACAGGCTCAACAGTGGTACCAATATAACTCCATATGTGAAAAATTTGACGAGAGCTTGATTTCATTGTTCTCATTTTTTAAAATTCATGCATGATGTATGTTTGAAGGAAAAGGTGCAGTGGTGATTTTTTTTTTTTCTTCACACTTCTTATTCAACCCCTCTTTTGTCTGACAGAAGGAGATAATATGGCCGATCTCACAATGATCTCCAACAGAATACTTACAGCACAGTTGCAGCTGTGATATTGGAGTTGGATACGTTGAGAACCTCAAGCGGAAAGCCCTGGAATGTGGAGTCTCCACTGGACTGGTATTGGCGGAGAGCTGCGTCCAAGATGTTAGATCTCAGTTTGTTGCCAGATAGGTCTAGCGTCTTTAACGACATCAACCACTTGGATGATAAAACAAAAAACAAACTGCTGTAACAGCGGGAATAAAAAAAAAAAGAATAATGAAACAAAAACAAAAAAACAAAAAGAAAAGAGAGATGGTTTGCTGAAAAAAAAATAAGCTAAGAAAAGAAAGAAAGAAAGAAAGAAAGAAAGACAGAAAGAAAGAAAGAAAGAAAGAAAGAAAGAAAGAAAGAAAGAAAGAAAGAAAGAAGAGCTAGAGAAACACCTTACAGCATCCAGGCACTGGATCAGGTCCCCGTGTTCCCAATCTCGCCATTTCATGTCCTTCATAAACAGGTGGTCAACGGCCTTGACCCACTCTGTGATGCGGCCTGGCAGCAGATTACTGCTGCTGACATTCAGGTAGGTCAGCTTCTCCACTGCTGAGAACATCCTGAAAGCAAAGGGAGATCTTCTTGACCAGCAGTATCAATTCTTTTATGGTGCGATATGCTACATCTTTCAACCTCCTATATCGAGTTCTACTTCATTTTGGCAAACCCAACATTTAACTCTTTCCATACCACACACCAATATATTTGTCGGCCGACAGTTGCCATATTTACCACACACCAATATATATCGGTATTTCAGGAAAGAAGCACTGAATTGATCTGTATACACAATGTTCCGCATCTTTAATGCCAAAAGTATGTGAAATTAGAAACTTGGAGAATCCAATGCTAAAATATCTCACAGAAGTGTGCAAGATTGTAGATTTTTAAAGAAAAGAAAAGAAAGAAAAAGCAAACCCAAAATAGCCACATTTCAAGCGGCAGCCAACATTTTCAAGAACTCTTAACAGAACTCGTAGGGAACTAAAAAATACCGGGTACAAAGTATATAGAACCAATTTGTTGGAAATCGAGCATAGTTTTGCTTTAGAGTGAACATTGCTAATTTCTTTCACTTGTTTTCTTTAAATATTGATAAAGCTGTGCAACCTTTGTTATTTTTATATTATCTCCCCTTTGTCTACCAATTTTCTTCCATGTGTTACAAGCATCTCGATTTGTAAAAATGATTACTTGTATCGCCCTTAGAATCTGACGTTTACTGGCTTTGACACTTTAGACGTCATTTTCAGCTAGAAATTCACATCTGAAGTACCCAAGGGTACTTTTTTCTGTTCAGCCGCTATATAATGTGGTCACAACCCCATATCACCTATGGTATAGACAGAGTTAATTCATCAAGGCTGAGTATAGTCTAATTTGTCATCATTTCTATGCTCAGAATTGTACTGCTGAATAGTTAACTCAAATTGTTTGCCAGTGCTTTAGAGTTCACCCTAAGCTTAATTCCCTATTAGTTATTAGTATTAAAACAAGATAAATAAACTTTACTTGCCACCAAAAGGAAATTCTCATCACAGTTATGAGACTGAATTCATAAAAGATCTATTCACTTTGACATATAAAATCGAAATATTCTAAATAGCACCAGAATAAAGCATACTTACGAAAGATTGTTGCAAATTCAATAAGCATGTCATTGATGATATAAAAGATTTTCTGTATCACACGATATCTATAACAAACATCCATTCTTCAGAACATTTCAACTCAGTGGCAGGCAACTCCTCGGGTGAAGCGAGACAGGTGATGGTCTACAGAGGATGAGTGGGTTCTTTCATTAAATATTTTGACCTTTAAGTTCCGGACATCCTCCAGAACCCCGGCCACACCGGGGTCATGACCCCCGATGTCTGTCACACATCTATTGTTGTAATTCAATAAGCATATCACTGGCGATATAAAAGATTTTCCATATCCGATGATATCCTACAACAAACATCCATTCTTTCAGAATGTTTCAACTGATTATAAATTCGGCGCCCTGCTTTCAGTCACCCCTCATTACATTTAAGTTTTGATCTGCAATTGCCTTCCATGAATGGACAGGCATGGCGAAGTAAACGTCAGACCTATCCTGTAATCTGTTGAGATATATGTTATCTCATAACTCTAGTATCTATGCCCCACACTGAATTCTTTCATCCCTACTCACTTGTAAAATGTAGAGCGCTCGGAGGAGGCATGTTTCTGTCCAGTCTGTGAGTAAATCTGGAGTCTTGGCAAACCAGGATATTGTTCTTGGACCTAAAATATCAGCACAGACGACAGTAAAAACAAGTTACCTAGATGAGAACTAGAAACTTATCAGAGGGCTGTAAATAAGAATAACAATACTTTGTTCACCCATAAGGAAACACGTTGTGACCAATTTCACAATATGCAAAGAAGCATCAACAAGGAATGCAAAGTGTACAACATGAGCAAATATTTATGTATCTATGAACAATTAATTAAAAATAAGCCCATGTGCATGCATATAAACAGTCATACATCTATGTACACACAGAGCCATCAGAAATTGCATGGGACCCATCAGAATGCTAAGTAAAGATTAATAAAGTATTACATGACAAAAACAACCAATCAAAAAAACAAACACACAAACAAAAGCAAAAAAGCCAACAAATATACATAGACTGGCACCCAAGAGTTCAAAATAATTGTGGATTTTGGTGTTGTATAATTTCCTTCTCTCAGACCAATGGTTCTTAACTTGAATTCAATCAGACCCCAGGGGTTCAGTGAGTCAGCCTCAAAAGTTCAGCGGGGGTCAAGACACACAGTGTGTGCGTTTGTGTGTGTGTCCATTCCATTCAACCCACTTGTATGATTTCTGACATTTGGTGAATGCACACATGAAACTTGCTGGGTTCAGTTCTTCTGACAAGGATAACAACCACTGTCCTGGATGCGTTGCCAACAAAAGCTGTTTCCCAAATAAGTCTCCAGTATATGGTGAGCCAAAGTTCATCACATCAATTATGTTTGACCTTAGTAATCAGTTTTATCTCACTAGGCCAGGCTTCCCCTCCTATCCCCTGGTACATAAACAAAATGTAAATATTCACGAAAATCACAACTGACAAACACAGCTCACCGGTGTTTCATCAATAAAATTGAATCCATCAAAACGGATCTCCCTCAGCTTGGGGCACTGTCTGGCTAAGCCCACCATGTCCACCCTGGCATCATGGCCAGCATTGGTCCGAATGTCCAGCTCTTCCAAATTAGGACAACTCTCCTGTAAAGGACAACAGAAATTATTTTGTAATGACAAGACAATGTAATGGACTGAACTATTAAGACAGTCAGCCAAATTATTTCCCCTTGCAAGGTATATGGGATGTAATACAGGCACCAAAAACACTGACAAAAATCATGTCTACATTTTGTTTCTGCTTTAGACTAAGGATGTCATTGAATCTTTTGCTAAACCCGCCAACTAGTTATAACATGAACTATAGGTTCATTTCACGCATGCCCCCAGCAAGAGTTGATCTCCCTTTAGTTTCACAACTCATTTGAAGCCCAAGATCCACTCAAAACTCAAACTCCTTGCTCTCTGTTTCTCAACTCCACATACATGGGCTAGTCTTGAAAGTCCACACACCAGTCCTGTAGGACAAAAGACCTGTAGTGAGCAACTTCAACACAAAGGAAAGAGATTTTTACAATGCAGAGGACGACCAAAGAAACAATGCTTCGTTGTAATGGAACTGTGCAGAAACCAGCTGCCCATCAGCAAAGCCACACTGTTCGTGTGAGAAAGACAGCGCCAGCACCCTTAAGGTTCAAAGCATGAGAAGTAGCACAAAACAAACAAACAGACAGACAGACCTGTATGACACGGATGAACTGTTGCACGGATTGCTTGACCACAGCGATGCCGGCCAGTCTCAGTTCGACCAGTCTGGGTCCACAACCTCGGATCATCGCCTCCAGCGTGGGGACAGTGAAGTTCCTCTGGACAAAACAACAAAACAGGGATTGTCTTCCACAAGCCTCATTCCCCTCTTTACCACACACAAAACATTACTGAGCAAGCATGAAGAACAGAGAAAAAAATCTTGGATTTTTTGCTTGAATTGCATATGTGAAATGTTTTCTTTGTTTCATTACAGTGTTGTCACTTTTATCTGCGCTAAATTTCCAGCAAAAAAGAAGCAAATTGTGTTTCCTCCTCCTCATCTATAATCCTTGTTGAATGGCCTCTATGTCTAAAAATTACTAGGTTAAAGAAAAACTTTGTGAATTTGATCCACACTGACATTTTCCTAGCCCAGGGATGTCAACCTGTCTATATGAGAAAGTAGGAAAAGTTCCTGGCATATTCTTTAGCAGCACGCAAAACTGAAGTACGTTAATGGCAAATAGTACCAAATTTGGATCCAACAGAGAAACTGCTAACAGCCATTATGGGAAATCCTACTAAGGTAGGAAAATGACATCCCTGCTGGCCGACTGTTACAGAGTTACTGTTCAAAAACGCTTTCTTGTTATCAAATTGACATTCCTATATAAGAAAACAGTTGTCATACATATGTCCTGCAGGATCATGTCACAATGACATTTCATGAAACTAGCATCTTCAGGTAAATGAACGAAACAGTCATGGCTGCTAAACTAGGTTACCTGTGCCAAGACGATTATAGCTAGGATAATTCAAAAATGACTTGGCTGAATGTGAAATGATCTTGATAATTTGCTCTTTTCCTCACATTAAAGTCCGTGGGATGAGACAGGTCAATTCTCTGTAGCATCGGACAAATGTCTGGAATTTTCTTGATCAAATCAGGACGCACGTTGGGACAGCAGAACAAATCCAGTGAAACTAGCCGAGGCATGCAGCCAATGAGGGACTGTGGAACAAGCAAATACTAGGACTTAAAAGTGGGAAAAAATAATAAAACAAAATTCAAGGTAAAATGAAGAAAAAATAATAATAAAACAGGAAAAGCAAAGATTTCACAATCCAATCCCTTGTTCTGAAACCATTAGTGATACTTTTGTCCCTATGCAGGCGTGTGTATCTGGCATATATATTCTGTGTCTCATAAATTGTGAATGAAATTTATTTTTCAACATTCACCTTATCTTTTTTTTTAATCAAAATTTTCTAATTTATTAACGTTGCTCTCTGACCAATTATGAAGATTTGGTACAAGCTATACTCCAGCTTCAAATACAGTGCAACCTCCCAATTGCGACATCACTCGGGACCGAAAATTAACGTCGTTAAACAGAGGTGTCGTTGTTCCGA
>JBCAUA010404134.1:0-18059 GCA_038406235.1 Peronia verruculata | reverse complement strand
TGTATGTATGTATGTATGTATGTATGTATGTATGTATGTGTGTGTGTGTGTGTGTGTGTGTGTGTGTGTGTGTGTGTATGTAATTTTTCCAACCGAAGTGCTTGTACTTTTGTGTACATATTTTACCATTCCATATCTAAATTTTGTCAGGACAGATTTTTGATAATGTGTTTAGTTTTTTCCCCCTACAATTGTTTATAATTGGTATGCAAAAAGGTCATAGATTTTTCTGAAAATTTGACCCCAAAATCTAAAATTTCTCGAAAACTTAAAATAATACCACAAATACCTCTTGACAAAATTTAGATATTGTTTTGTTCTGCATTCATGCCAACTTTCATGACAATTGCATGTGAGAAGTAAGTAAGGAGATAGCACATTAATGTCTTGAAAAACGTCATTTTGAGAAAAGCGGGCTTTCAAACTAAAAACATAACTATTTCACGTTCTTATGTTCTCTCGGTGATTTCTATGACTTATTTTGTCTTTTACTCGGCATCCGTTTACAGTTTGTTTGTTTGTTTGTTTTATTAAAAATCGCTTTGCGCTCCCTTACCCCTGTCACTAGCGGTCTGCCATGGTGCAGTTTCAGGGTCATGGGAAGCCTATATATATATATACGGCCGCAACATCTTCTTGAGTCAGAAATAAAAGTGTCTTGACCCTTGATGTGACAGACAGTGCACTACTGAACTTTGAAACGGCAAACAACGGCCAAATTATGTTCTCATAAGGCCGTGGGAAGTTCATTTTAGAGGTTCAGGTGAAAATTTTCGCTGATTTTCTGCGTGGTCAGCCTCTTCAGTGGTCAGCCATTGTGCATTTCAGGCGCTGGAACTCCTGATATTGATGGCGGAGATCACAATCAAGTCTTTTTTGCACCATTTGCCCTTACAAAGCGAAATATTGTCGATCGATCAAATATCGAGCCCAGACTGAGCCAGGAACTAACTGCAAGTTAGAAGTATTGGACAATCATTGAATGAACGATCTATTAAGGTCTTAGAATGGACATATCAGCATATTTATAGCATTTTTTTTTTAAATTCGCAAAAGGCTTAAGTTTCAAGAGCAAACAAAAGCCCGAAACCCAATTTCAGGAACTGCCAGACCCCCCTTTTCCTCATAACGTCTTAGAATACTAGGTCTTGTCTGCTTACTTAATTTCGTCACTCAAATCTGTTATAGCATGGACTTAGTTACTCCCTTACTAGAGTCATTTACGGAAGGGTGTGTGTGGGTGGGAGGGGGGTGAGTGGGATTGTCTGGTTTGTCCATTATTTGTGGATCTGAGAGAAACATCGGAGTTTTTTTTTTGCACTTTAGCTCTTTATGTATAATAAGAACAAATAGTCACTAAATGAGGCGTGTGTAAGACAGGGACGGCAATAAATAGGCCTAAATAAATAAATAAATAAATAAATAAGCTGCCATATAATGTGACTGATTCACTCCGTGCATCAGCAGAACATCCTACGAAAACCATAACCTTCATGAGTCTATGACTCTCGGAACCACAAGTAAAACTGTCATTAAAAAAAAAACAAAAACAAAATTATAACAATAAGTTGTAATAGGTGGGACTGTCATAGTTACATTTGAACAGTGATTTATACCACAATGGAGGATTATGCTGAAGTTATACACTTGTGGGCAGCTGGTCAGAGCAATTAAGTTTAAATACATATCATTATGTCGGACCAAAGCCGGGTCCATGACTAAATCTTCCTTCTCCCTTCCCTCTCCGTTCATCATCACACATACATTTTATTTGAAAAACACTATATCGATGTTAAGCCACGTTACAAATGAATCATTCTGGCAACGCCCCTGGTCCTGCCGTCAGTGACTGACTCAAATGGCACGTCAAGTGACATTTTGAGATCACATTGACATAATTATGCCAGGGATTTCACCATTATCTAACCTGTGGACAACCCTCAATGGCGCATTAGCAAACAAAGCCCTAGAACAAGCAATAACTTGAGTTTGCTAGCCTGGCAACCCTGGACCAGTTTGATGAAGGTAAAGATAAAGACGACGTTTATTTGCCCTCAAAATAAAATTAATTCCGCTCCACAGTTGACGAGACCGTAGGCGTAACTGTAGCATACATTCGCACACATACACATCGACAAGATGCCACGAATAACATCAGACCAAGGCACTGTTTAGAAAAACTTGCTTGCGCTTGATAAGCGAACTGCTGATGGAAAACAGGAATCTCTGTAATGTTCTCGGTTAGCTCCTATATATTATGTAGGAAAATTAGTTCTCGTCTGGTGGAAGACAGGCGCCAAATAAGTGATATAGCCTACATAATTATATCTAAGTGCGAAACGAAAATGGAACACCAATTAACACTACATCTGTTCATGATCTCTCATCAATTTTTTTGCATTGGTAATCCCATCCAAACAGCTTACAGTTGTATCACTTATAGCATAGGCGTGTAATGTCATTTCTTAAACATTAACATTGATGTCCCGGTAATAACAGAAATCCTGAGACCCAGAGGTTTCATTTGGCACTTTTTGTGAAAGATGCGGGTGACCCCAAGAGAAAAGAAAGCCAGAGCAACAGGTTCATGAAGTCCCGAAGCATGAGCAAGCAAACAGAGGCTTTTTTCTGTTTGAAAGTGTTATCTCAGGATCATCTCAAAAGAGAACAGGGCATGTTGTTGTGGTACTTTGATTAAACGCAGTTCTCATCACAATTTAACTACTTTGCATTTCCCCATCTATTCAAATGCATTTAGAAAAATTTGAGTTTAGTGTGACCTGTGTTTGCATGCTTTCCAAGAAGCTGAAGCCGTCTGTGAAACTGAATGTCTCTGTTGGGTCTGTCGCAAGGAGCAAAATATACTATTTACACTGGAGAGCGGACTGATGAAATCACACATGCTGAGTGTGGAGCAATGCCCATGAGGGAAAAAGACACCTTAGTGTTGTTACCGTGTTCATGATTTCACAAATGAACGAGATTCATACTGTCATTATCTCATGATTGCAAGTCTGTTGTATTCTGTCTTTGCTGTAGCTCCCGATTAAAAAAAAAAAAAAATCCGTTTGTTTACAAGAAAACATTCATTAAATCAGAATAGTGACCAAATCCGTGCGTAATAAAAGACGCCAGGCATAGCAAAATAGCAACGCCTCCATGGCCATGGCATCCAGTGTTAGCACGCGAGATACAGGGTGTTTTGTTAAGGCGACGTCATGAATCCGATCTCCAGTATCTATTATAAAATTGCAAGAAAACCCTCAATAGGCTTATGGATTCGAAAACTGCTGAATGGATTCATATGAAATCTGGCATGCTATATTGTCGCATATGGATCTGTGTTTCTATTTACATAAACCCGAAAAAAGCGTATTATCTTTGAGGTGATGCGATAATAAGTGAATAATAAACTCGCGAGGCTGCTTGATCCAAATTGTACGTTCAGTAGTATGATGCGTTCAAAATACGTTTTCTTTGAATAACATTTAACTCAACCAAAATATCAATATCGAAGTGCACACGCTTTCTATACACTTTGTCGCAGGGCAATATCGGTTTATTTAAAAAATCTCCCACGGAGGCCGTGGGTTCTCCTTGTAATAGTATAAGCCCCTTGCTCTGTCGGGACAATAATAAAAAAATGTAAAACTCTTAGAGACTGGACTCTACAATGATAAATGTTAAATTTATCCATGCCGTCTTAAAATATAACACAAAATACATTTAAAAAATAAAACAAAAAACAAACAAACAAACAAACAAACAAATTGCATCATTTCATTGGCTTAGCATAAACGTGCCTTTTATTCGCTAGATGTTAGAAAATAAATCGAAAAATTAAACGGTAATTTTTCTCAGCACAGTACAAATTTTCATAGATTGGTGTTTTTGTCATAGCGTGTTAGTTGACAGACACGGAAGATTATTGTCTTTATCGCAATATTTCTCTTCTCTTAGATAACTAGAAACAGTGAAAGCCACGATTGGGTTGTATGGGGTTTAGATGTTCTGATATTATCACGCCGTTAAGACTCTCAAAGTTGCAGCAATTGTTGCAGGGAGCACAGGGAAGAAAATTGAAGCTGAAGTTTACAGTATCCTTACTCCTATTCTTCTACTCCTCTTGCCACACACATACACACATTCACAAGAAACACGCACACATCAATCTCATGATTGGACCCAAGTTTATCACAGTCTCTCCACGATATCCACACACAACACACATTAGGCCCACCAGACCTGACAAGGCCCAGGCCCATATCCTTTTCTTCTCCTTTCCTCCTCCCACGACATATGTCTCGCAATCAGTCAAAATGAGACGTATGTCGATTTTGCACCATATTTTTTTTGTTTTGGTATCATGTGTTAGCTTATGTTATACCTTTCAGGTGGTGAAAAAGTTTCGAGCTAGCTTTTTTCTAGCCAGAGATATTGCAGTTCCAATAGACAAGGCAATGGCCGAAATTCCGAGAAATCGAGTTTAAATGAACCGCTGAACGCATAAAGCAAAATACCTACCTCACAAAAACCCGATTTTAATGCAGAGATATTTATACAACAAAGAGTATGGTAAGACCGACATTGTCTTGTTCAGAAATGAATGCACTTTTGAATGATTTCAAAGCCCGATTTCTCGGTTCTAGCCCAGCAACTTACGTCTCATTTCGACTGGCCGCGAGACATATATTCACATTCACCAGACCTAGGCCCCTTGGACTCCCTTTCTTTCCAATAAATATGAAAGGCAAAATTAAACAGGATCAGTTTTTACAACCCTGAGGCAGGAACAGAAATGAATGAAAACGGATGACTGTTTTATAAACATCAGTTTTAGTTTTGTTCAAAGGAATGAACTGAAGACTGAAGTGTAGCAGGTATCTTTTTGAAGGGCTATGAATATTGTAAAGGGGATCCTCCATGACGGATAATTCTTACAGTAACCAATTCGTATCGAAGTCGAACAAGTTTATTGTCTTTGTTGCAGCATATTCCTCTAGATGCAGTCTAGTGTCTCAGGTAAACTTGTAATGGCACTAAAGAGCAAAGCACTGACTACGTACACACGTACACAAATGCCCACACAGACTTAACAAAAATATGTACATTGGAGCATCTCAATACCATGATGCAAGTTTGAGCTATGGTCCCGTTCTGATTTTGTGTACCATGATAAATTGATATTGGACATTCTTGATCATTTTCGGTGAGACCGTGTGCCTTTGATGCGTAAGAATCTACAGGCCTAACTTGGCCATGTCTAGGCCCAGTGCGACACCTCAAACAGCCATGACCACTGAAAAAGTCGGGTGTGCGCATAGCTGTTATTTCTCCAGTCAGACGCTATGTCAACACGCTTTAAGTTAGCACGCCAGTGCCTTAACTGTATCTTAGGATGCAAGACTAAGTAAACTGCACGCCCATTTGTAACTTCAGTGTAATTTTTTATAGTTCTTTCATCTCCGAGAGAGGAAGAGAGATGAGTCTTACAGTGATGGCATAATTGATCGCATAATTTCATTACATCACTACCCCTTGTATATATCTCATAGTCTATAGCTCGTAGACACAATCAGTATTTGCTTCCTCATACTTTATCTGCTACTAGGTATATGTACTATAACCTACATGATAGCTTTCTTTCTGTGTAACATGCTACGGGGCGTTGAAAGTTATAGGGTAACCCAGTTGGATGTGCAAATGCAAGTACATATGGGTTGCATTACGATAACAACCACAACAATGAGATTCACAAACCACCCCCCAACCCTCGTGCCTCGCTGATAAAAATAGAAGCGCACACTGTCATTTGCATACGGAATATAGCGAAATGTTAAGTCAAGCTATAAATAGAAATTCCGAGAACCCGACCAGCCAATCACAGACGGCGAATGTCTGTCCATGCTACACTGTCACGTTGCAATCCACGAGCTGATAGCAAGTTGGAAGACAACAAAACATCGCCAATGAGTGTTACTGCCCCATTGAGCGGTATGCGACAAAATCTGTATAGCGTACAGGCAGCAGCGGTTGTTTCTCCATTGTAACATGATCTGTACAACTTCTAACTTTATCATTTTCTTGTTCTCTGCGGGGACGTAAAGGTATGAATCTTTGTCTCAGTCGAATATGCATTATTATTTTTATTGTGGGATATTCTGACCGAGTGTGGATCAGTAGATCCAGCAGCGGACCAACCAGTGTTTTTTGTACCGTACGTCTTAACATACGACTTGGTCACTGACTGTTTCTTTAGATCTGTCTACAGTGATCAGATCAGGAACACCTGTAGGTCTAGACGAGATCTAGATCTAGAATCTAGATCTATAATCACTATATATCTATAGATCTGTATGAGTGTTCGGAATTGTGGACTAGATCTAGATCTAGAATTTAGATCTAATGATCATGTTCGCTGAGGATGTGTAATGACATTCCTTAATTATTTGTTTTCAGAACATTCTGTCATTTGGTTTATCAACTAATTTTGTAATGGATTGGGCACCACCAGCCTTCTGTAACATTCAGGCCGAAGTCTGCAATTTCCAGCGGATGCCTCTTATCATCATAATAATATCCACTGATCAATAGATCTCTAGATCTACATGCACAGACACCGTGCATCACTGCATGCGACAGTAATAGGTCTATAGATCTAACGCAGGGTTTCACCTGAGCGTCGATCAGTGACAGGAAGAAGTAGATCTAGATCTAGATCTAATGAAAGTGATAGATCAATCTGCAGCATGGCAGATCTCTAGATCTACTTTAGTATAGATCTTGATCTAGATAATGGAAAGACTGAGTAAAAAAAAAAAAAAAACTAATTAAAACGAAAATGCTCCGACGTAGATCTACATAAACTAGAAATGTTAGACCTCTTCCTCCCTATGCCATGTTTTACTTTGACTTAGTACATATTTTATATTAATTATATAACAGAATGATTATCAGTACTTGCGCAAAGCCAGTGACATTTGCTATTGGGAAAACCTGGGGGCGGAGGAAGTACATGTAATTAGGTTCCGTTTACGTGCCTTACTCCGTGGCGTATGTAAAGTGTCACAAACACACAGACTCTATCAAAAACAGGAAGTAAAGTAAGATGAAATGGACTGTTTTACATGCCCCGATTTTGCATTTAATGATTAGAACTACATGAAGGGAGTGATTAAATCCAATTCATTCATAGCATGTTGGTGTTATTCCAAAATCTAATGCTCGTGACACCATAAATAATTTCTGATTTACTCGTGTTAAAAAGTATTTAACTTCTAATTAAAAAACTGAGTAGAAATAGCCAGACTTGTTTAAAATAGATGTAGATTAGATTTAGAATTCAGGTTCAGCAAGTGAAACATTTTGATTTTTAAAATTGTGTAACAGCATTGTTGTGATGATTGGATTCTGAACTAGGCCCATTAACTCTTATAGGGTTCTATCTACCAATAGTAAATGGTGAGTAATTTGAGATGAATAGTAACAAGAATTTGTATTATGTTTTTTCTTTTCTCCAGATGCTTCATATTGCAGGCACCTAAGCCTTGAAGTCAAAATATTACAGGATATTTATTCACTCATCACTGAGCAGTGAATGACACAGTATAAAACCAATGGAAGCAGGTTAGTGTAGTCATCTTTTTCTAACTTATCATCAGTATTAAATATATGTCATCTTATATCATGTGAAAGCAAATACCTGTAAGAAACACCACCATTAGTACTGATGGAGAAAACATTCACATGGCTGAAGACACATCACTAACAGTAACACATGCATTTGTTTACAATGCGTGAATATTTCTGCCATGTGCAGAGCATGTACACAAAGCAGTGTGTGAGCGAAAAACACTTGATCATTTGACCAACCTCGAAATACCACATTAAATAGGTTTGGGACAAAA
Organism: Peronia verruculata; assembly: GCA_038406235.1. Classification (NCBI taxonomy): domain Eukaryota; kingdom Metazoa; phylum Mollusca; class Gastropoda; order Systellommatophora; family Onchidiidae; genus Peronia; species Peronia verruculata. The sequence continues at coordinate 10,152 of JBCAUA010404134.1, read as the reverse complement.
ATGAATTATATTCCAGAATGCTATGAATTCTTAGCGAAAATGTGCATTCACAGTAGGGGCTTTCATAGTGCTTTTCATTTTTATACAAACACCTGTAAGAACTTGAGGATTGCATCAAGTTGAGAATGTAAGTCATGTGATGGAAACATTCTTCTATTTTGAAACTTTAATTTTATGTTCACCTGAGAAAAATGTGTGGGGGAGAAGAACTAATGATAAGTCATCTAGACCTACACAGTTTGAATGAGATGCATTTATTTTTGATATGAAGTGGATACTCCCATCCTGTTTATTTTGTCAGTCTGCAAGAAGTGATTGATGGCAGTTGAACTTTTTAACTCTAACCTGATCTATGCTACAGTATATGGTTTGGGTAAAATCTCTTTCGATAGGCAAATCACAGGTTAGCAAAATTTTACTTTCAATCGAAAACTAAGGAGAAAAAAAAAAATTTTGTCAGTAGCTGAAAGTATTAGCTGCGGGCTTTTTAACTATTTAAAAAAAAAAAAAAGAGCAGTTTTTCTTGAATTGCTTATATATATTTTTAAAAAAAGACCATCTCAGTACTGTGACTTACAAGCGTGAGTGCATATGAATTTAATTCCCTATGTTTTTCTTTTCGTGATATGATCTGGAATTATTGTCAGAGTATAGTTTCTTCAGATTACATCCCAATACAAGTTTACATGGATTTTTAGTTTATATAAATTGCTCTTTGATTATATTATGGGTCACCATTCTACCTATTTTTAAGCATTATTGATCTCAGTATGTCACACATATTAAATAGTTCGCAAATGAGCGGAATTCTTGTTGTCAAAATGCACATATTACATATGTAAATTGTGTTTTCAGACATTTAGAAGAGGCCTTGCTTGATTCATTAGGTTTTCTCCTCAAATTGATCTCAAAGATGTATTTTCTTTTTTTTTTTTGAGTATATTGATAGGCAGTTCACCTGTCATATCTGGAAGGTAAGACATTGTGATGACATGGTGCTAGGCAGCTCTAAAACTTTGTATTTGCTAACAACAAAGTAATTTTCTGTGCAGGTGTAGGCAGGGTTTTTGACCAGTTGTCCACACAAGCCACAGCAGGGATGGGGGATCTCAGCCTTCTCAATGTTATTGCCATGTCACCGGACATGAGTGCAGCAGCTAGTACCTGTCTCAATTCTCATCGATTTTCTGCCCCGCAGACCCCACCTCATTTCAAACAGCTTAAAACAGAGCATGATTTCCCTCCAGTTTATAGCATCAGTCATAATTCGCCCCCCATCTATAGCATCAGCCAGAAATCACCATCGGTTTATAGCATCAGCCATAACTCACCTCCTGTCTATAGCATCATCCATAATTCTCCACCAGTGTATAGCATCAGCCATAATTCTCCCCCAGTCTATAGTATTAGCGGACAGCAAGCTAATAGTAATCTTCAATCCCCTTTGTACTATCAGGTAGAGGTCTCTGCTTCAGATGCCCAGAGGTCAGATAATCCATTCACTACCAGACCTACTAGTAGCTCATCTGCTACAGCCAACCTACAGTTCAGCCCTGCACGGCCAGCGAGCACGCCAAACCACAGTAACAGCAACCACAACCACAGCAATCGGGACAACAGCAACCTTCAGAATATTCTGCACAGCAGTCAAAACTCTTCATCCCACATCAGATACAATTTGAGGTTGGAAAGTTCCACACTGCATAGAGTTCATAGTTCAGTTTCACCAGCTCTGCAACAAGTAACCCAAAGCATGGCATCTGGACATCATTTGATTTCATCACAGAATCAGGACTTCTCCTGTAAGTTGTCCAAGACACCATCCTTCAGCGCAGCTCATATGTCATGTAACAGCCCACTACTGGTGTCACCAGTCAGTCGCAGCACGACACCTCTGGCTACCCAGGACTTAAACCTAGTTCATCTGCCAGCATCATTACATGCCATGCCTAGTGGACACAATCTCATCTCTTCACAATCAAATCTGGGCACCGTGCAAGAAATGTCAGTTCATCATAGCTTTGCTCAAGCAATTGGTGAGTTTCAGTTCTGTTGTTATTTTTGTTCAATCTGAGGACCCATTATTCTCAATTATACTGTGGAAAGCTTTGCCTAATATTCCACTTTATCAGTGCTGTTACTTTTACTTGTGGAAAACACCTGTCTGTGAAATATCATTCATACACACATTTTGCATGCAGTTCAAATCGATTCTATTTATTTTGTTTTGAAAGAGGGTAGTCTGCTAGAGTTAGATTAGCCATTCAGTTTACCTGGTCTTTCCATGAGTTCTTATTTTTAATAAAATCACTTTCCATTGTCCTTCCCTTTTCTGCTTTTTGTCACTCGAGTAGACATCCCCAGTGAGTGTCTTCTATGTCTCCTGTCTTTATTTTGTCATTTAGCTACATTCAAATCCTCGTTTTTTTTTTTTTCATGTGGAATATTCAAACATTTTTATTTGTATGCCCTTGGTAGAGCCAGAACAGACATCAATGAACTCAGCACCATCACCAAGCCACAGTAATCACAGTAACCATAGCAACCACAGCCAGCCTTCCCCAGGTAATGAGGGCTCCCACATGAGAACCCATTCCACATCCAGCACAGCTAACGAGTGTCCGAGCCCCCAAGTGTCTGACCTAGGATCAGAGGACACTAATATTTCAGTAAGTACCTCAGAATTAAACAAAGATGACACTGTTAAACATAAATATCCTGTAAGGTCCTCAAGAATTTGTCAAACAGTTTTTAGATATTATTTTAAATTAGTTATTAATGTAAAGGTTGTTATGAGAATATGGTTGTGGAGAAAAATATTTGTTTCAAATGCTATTCAGGGAAAGAGGCAGTGACAGACATCTTGTCATGCCTCATGATTGCAGGCATGCCTATTGATTTAAGCTTCCAGAGAATATTAAAATCAGTTATATTTTCTGAAAAGTGACAAGCCTGCTTTATGTTGCTCAATCAAAATTATTGAAAATGATAATGTGCCTAATATTTTCTCATACTCCTAAAAAAAATAGGGGCTGCAAGTAATCGTGATATATATATACTCTCACACACACATATCTTTCTATAATTATTTTTAAAAAAACTTCACATATCAGAACCTTTTCTTAAGTACTTGAACATTGCTTTTGAGAATTTGGAGTGCGTTTAGTTCTTTTTATCACAAAACAGTCTGATGTTTGGCAGAGGAAGATTTATTTCCAGTTGCTCTTTTTTTTTTTTTTTTATACACATCAGTTTCTTTTAATTTGGCTTGTTTAAATATTCATTTGTTCAAGGAAAATAAATGTTCAAACTGACTGAAAGAGATAAAGAGTTAAAAAAAAAAAAAAAACAATAGAAGAAAAGGGGGTAAATGTTAGGTTCATAAATGCAGTGCATGTAAATGGTTTAAATAATGTTGTTATTATTAGCATATGTATCAACACAGCAGTCACAACTGCTCACTTTATACATTTGAGGTTGATGATGAGAGAGTAATGAATGTAACACTGTGAATACTGTTTGCAGTGGGAAAGTGTTCTACTGTTTGTTAGATTTAAGAGAAATGTTCAAGATTAAGATTCATATGTTTGTTTCAGGTATCACAGCAGAGCTTTGCCCAGAGCTATACAAGTCTCACACCATGGACCACCAAACTGACGTCTCCAGGCTACATTCCTCTGCCCCACCCATCACCTGAAGCCATGCCAATCCCACTGGAAAATATAAACAAAGAATACATGCTGGCCATTTCCCCCTCAACATTGGATGTTCCCAGCCATCAACAGCACTCCCGTGTCTACCAGGCATATAGTCGTCTTCAGCCCGGTATGGGGTGTGGTTACAGCAACCCCCCTTACGCAAAAACTGTGAAGAATGGACTTGTAGGGGGCAATCAACATGCTCAAAAAGCGCAGTTTAAAATACTCCCTAATAAAGAGCATAGATTCAAGCGGACTGTTGATGCATTACAGAAATCTGGCCTGTGGGAGGTGGCCATGAAAACTGGCAACCTGATAAAACGAAACCAAGAGTTGCAGAAAGAATTGGAACAGTTCCGATCCGATGCGTTGACTTTTCTTAAATCTGTGATAAAGAATCCACAAAATCGTGACTTCATTAAAAATGTGCTGAACAATGCCTTAGCCTCTAATTCAGCTCCACGGAGCGGAACATCAGTCATGACTGTTGTGGTGTCGGCAGCTGCTGCAGCTGCCACAGCTTCAGTTCGGTTAGATTCCAACGGCTCAACAGATAGCAGCACATCTGGTAGTACAAGTACTTAAACTAAGAAAGAGGAAGAGAGAAAGCAAAAGTTGTAAAAGATGTGCATGCTGTAATTTATTCCTTTATTCTTTCAATCAGTGGTACATACTTCATGTCTTCATTAGTTTGAGTGTAGGGGAACATTTAACCTGTTGTGATTTGAATGAATGCCAAGTACATCTCCTTCCATCTGCCAGACTGTATGTTCAGGAACTCTGTGACAAAATTGTGTTGTTATGTATTTTAATAATCATATTTGCGTGTACTTTCAGAAGGCTGCATTTTACTTTCATGTCACCTTCAAAAGAACAAGAGTGAAATGATCTGAAAAATCAGAAACAGATTGCTGCACAATGTGCAAAATTTATCACATACAGAAATAATTATTCGGTTTTGAATACTGCAGCTCAAACAAACAGCACGAATGAGATTAACCACTCCATTATTGTGCGGGCTCAGCTTTGCTTACTTTTGAAAATAAAATTCCTTGCTCCTTTGATGAGTCAGAGTTCAAAACATAACAGGCCTCAGGGTAATGTCATGTCGGCAAATAAGTGGGTGCAGAATTAAAGAATTTTATGTTCAGTTGTCCTGTTATGGGAAAGGAAAATGGGTCACCAGAAAATAGTGAAATTAATTTAATATTTCTCATGTCATGGCTCCTTGAGAATGTATTACAATGAGATCTGGCTTCTTTGGTGCCCATAGTTAAAATGGCCTTTAGGGGTTTGCATTTAGTGTGATCTATTCTTTTTTTTATTGTTTTTCATACTTTTTGTCAGTTTTTGTAGTGTAGATGCATTTCGTAAGTGAAAAGACTGTGTACCCAATAAAGAAGTTTAGAAATGACCTCTTGGATAAAATCATAATCTTGCATCCTAAAGTTTAAAACTTTCCTCCTCAAAACTAACTACAGTGCAGGTAGAACCTGTACTGACATAGAAATTGATCTTTGATTCATTAGAAATTCATTGTAAAGCAAGACAAATTTATGTAAATGTTTTATATTTTTGACACAGCGTCATGTTTTCCACTCAGCTGTTTCTATTGCTCTTTCCCATGTTAAGCCCGAAATTATCTGACTTTTCTTTTGATCTGATTTCATCAGACAGTGCAGCTTGTCTGTGGACTTGGACTCGGATAATAGATTCTATAGAAAAAGTTTTCTAAAAATGCTAAAAGATTCTAGATGAGGATGTTATTTTCTGTCCTTTATTTATAGAACATAGCGCATGCAGCAAATTATATATATAGAGATATTTGGTGATTGAAAAATCTTTTCTAGCCTTATTTCATTGACATGACTTTGTTCAATAATATTAGGATGCATTTTTAGAACAAATAAGGGCCAGACCATTCCTAGGTCATAATATTGTGCGGGGGAGGTAGCAGTATGACATGGCTTGGTGATCTGCATTATAAGTAGATTGAAATACATGTATTTTAAGATTTGCATTAGACAATCTGGGTGAAATACATTCCTTGTATAGCAGGGTGTTTTTGTTCTGTAGGAGCCAAATCTCCTGAGTGACAACAAATGCATCATCTGATAAGCAAAGATAAATAAGAAAGGGCAGTTTCAGTTATTTGGTTCTTTGAGTATTATAATTATTACACGAAGAAGTTTTAAGTCATTCATCATAGCATTTTTGTTTTTGCTTCGGAGAAAAAAACTTTCAATAGATGAACATTTCTGATGTGTATGATGATTTCAAGCTTTGACATGAATTAGTGTTGTGGGGGGGGGGAGGAATAAGTGGCAGTCATTTTTAGCATTCATGCTTTGCTTGTTTGTATGTTTTGCTTAGGAACATTTCAAGGATATTTGTGTGTATTTAGTTATATATAGTCACATGAGCAAGCCAAAATGATCATAGCATTTAAAAAAAAATCAATTTGCTGGGAAAGGATGAAAGATTTCAAATATTTTTGTTTTTGAGCAGGGAAATTAAGAGATTTTATTGAGTAGGAGCAAAAAAAAACTCCAAACTTTTTCTCCGTGTTTTCAAATCAAGAAGCTTAAATTATTTTCTTATGGAAGGAAATGTCACTGGAAATAAAATAATGATTACGATTGAGATATATGTTGGGAACGCGTGGGAATAAATTTTTTGTTCTGTGTGTTTTCAGTTTAAGAAGCCCAGAACATTTTCTGACTAGAGACACATAGAAATGCCATTGCAAATAGGATGATGACTGTAATCAGACATCAAGATTGTGTACACTGTAAACATTTTATCAATAAACCGTTGCCAGCAGCTTTTATAGAGAACAGATGGAAGGAGGAATGGAGGGATGAATCAGTGTAAACTAAAAGTGAGTTTGTGAAGAATGAAGAAATTTCTGTAAGGTGGCATTTTATTTCTTTTTTTTTTTCTTCTTCTTCGTTATTACCACCATTGATCTTGTAATGTGTTTCATTTGCTGCATATGGTTAATGCCTAAATCATTCAAATTGGACACTCAAAGTGCTGAAGTATATATGTATGTGATAAATTTTTGACAGATTTTCAACTTCTGCTGGAGCAATTCTGGAAATTTTGAAACTCTGTCTTTGATTATGAATTGTGATGGTTTTGAGTGATGCAAAAGATATCACTGTTGTGCTTGACATATTGTGTGTTTAAGAAGGTAAATATTTTGAGTTACTGGAAACAAATATTGTCCACATAGAGTTGTCCAAATCAGTATTTTGTTAGCATATTTGAATGTCTGCAGGCATCGGAGGACCGAGTTGAACTTCGTCGCGTGAATGATAATTGTATTAATGTTTGCATTTATATCATTTAATGATTTATATATATTTTGTATGATTCAAAAGACCCATGGATATGTTTGCTTACCATGATTTACTGTTGTTTATTTTTCCAAATTGTGCAAGTAATGTTCAGTTGCATAGCATATTGTGTTGTATTCCCTTTTTTCTTTTTTTTTTTTTCCGAAGGAGATTGGGGGAAGACTAAAATTTTGAAACTTGAATCTTCTTTTTTACCCCCTCAGTAAATCTGCCTGCACATTTTTTTTAAAAATAAAAAAATATAGTGTTGTATTTTGAACATGGACCATTATTTTATTGCAATAAATCTATATTATATACATCTTTCAACATTGGTGATGTTGTTTCCTTGAGAATGCTTAGCTCTCACTTTCACAACTGGTTTAGAAGAAGTGTTTGTGTTGCGGACGAAGTATAGTTGCATTTTGATGTGAATTTTATCATCCAATGATATTTAAATTCTGCTACAATCTATAGTGTGGAGATCTGTTTTTACTCACGCTGATTCGTTCATACCTTTCATATAATTATATTCTCAGAGCAACAGTACTGTTGTTTCTAAATATACAATGCATACACCAAAATTTGCTGTTATAAAATTAAACATCAGCAATTCAGTATGACAAACAACAACAAACAAACAAAAAAAAAAACACAAGTGAAAAACATCAACAACAGAAAAAAAAAAAACACACACATGCGCACTTCTAAATCGTATGTTAGATATGTATCTCCCAGAATAATAATTATATCAAAAGTTTGTTCAAGTTCAAATTAAAGCAAGTACTGGCAAATCTTGATACCCCCCCATGTAAAATATTGTATTGCTGAAAGAGATACTTACATCGATACATACATGCATCATGTGCCTCTTTAGGTCCATCCATCCAGACTACCCACTACAACCTATTTCTTCAAGAATTTTTCCACCTATCCACCTATCTACTACCAATCTTCCAGGAAGACTTAGCTAACCAACTACTTTTTACCTCCCCATAATTTTCTACCTAAATACTGTATTTGGCAGAGTATTTGTTTTGTAGCATAATACATGTACATTGTATGTCATGGACAAAAGCTAGTAAAGACTTTTATCCAGCCCAGCCAAATAGGACCTGAGGAGCCGAATCTTAGAAGTGAGACACATTCGCATACTTAATAATATAGACAGACACACACACAGGCTTGCATATGTATATGATAATTACTACACACCTAAATACATAGATACATACATATATAGATTACATACATAGATACATACATAGATTCATTGATACATAGATACATACATACATACATAGATACATACATACATACATACATACATACAAACAAACATACATAATACACATACTTATGTGTATATATATATATATACATACTTATAAACATACATACATAACATACATACATAACATACATACATACACACATACATACTCGTACGTACATATATACATACATACATACATACATACATACATACATAAATACTTACATACATACATACATAAATACTTACATACATGCATACATACATACATACATACATACATACATATAAACACAAACACATAATATAAACTTATATGTACTAATATTTTCGTACAGACAGGCAGATTACATATAATATACAGACAGGGATTCACATCCTGAAGTCAACATTAAGAGCAGGACATGTGCAAACGAAAGTGGTGTACATGCAGTTACAAAGGCTGCCAGTCAGGACTAATTATGTTAGCAATAGCCTGTTAAGCTAATATTGACGCCTGTTACCACACACACACACACAGGCATACATGCATCTAAATATATACATTTGAACAACACAACAAAATGTAGACTTAGCTCCAAATCCGCCGATTTCCTGTAGACTTAAGGTGGAAATCCAAAGGCACGGAAACTGAACGGCAGCGGGACGGTACAGATCGCTCAAACAGAAATGTCATTGTCTGAATCCATTAGTACGGAACGGCAGCGGGACGGCACCGGCAGTTCTGCGGTACCGCAGCCGCACTTTTTAATCGGACACAGGAGCGATTCTGCCGCTGCCGCAGAGGTACCGCAGACAAAAATGTGGGCGTGGCGCGAGTGTGGCGCCAACATTTCAGCGAAAATGCAATTTTTTTTTCTTAAGCCTTTCAATCCTAAGAAAGTAGGACTATCTCGGCTTTTTAGAAGTTGCCTATTTTTGCTGATAATTTTTTTGTGGGTAGAAATTTGGAATCTTGGAAATTTTGCCCGGACAGCGGCACTCAGCCTACTCTTCTATATATTTTGAACTGACAAGGGTTCTTTAACGTGCGTAACGTACATACAGGACCTCCGAAATATATTCGCCCTTATCCGAGAAGGCTAGACGTCGGGCTTCCCTACCCACAGGAAACCAGGGAACCGTTGAGTCGATGAGATACTGTTTCACTGCCATGGCACAGAGATGCTCTGCTCATACGTAATGTGTGGAGCAGTATTACGGAGGCGATGGGGAACACATGTATAGATGGTAAGTGCTTTTTTTCTTCTGACCGAATTATGCCACACATATGTTATAGATCTAGCTAGGCCTATACTTTGAAGAAATAACATAACACCCAAAATAAGTTTAACACAACTCACACATACAAAACACACACATGCACATACACAATATGTTCGACACACACGCGCGCATATGTTCGGTACACCCACACACATCTCGTATAATAATAGAGTCTACACATGACCAATGTGTAATATTCACACACATGCCCAACTGTCCGACACATTAAACAGATACACAAACGAACATAGATTGAATCGAGCAAGAATGGGCAAGACAGTGAAGACAGAGAGACAGACAGAAATACAGACCGACAGACAGACAGACAGGCCGATAGACAGACAGAAAAAAATGGAGAGAGACAGAGAGAAAGATGAAGAGAGAAGGAGAGAATGAGATGGAGAGCCCCAATAGCTCCACCTTTCCCCACAAGAGAGAGAGAGAGAGAGAGAATGTTCAGTTGAGCTGAATTAGGATTTTAAGTCCTACAAAATACTCAGGCTGTACCGGAGACTGGATGCTTGGCCCTTCTTCTGGAATCATGTTGATATGAAGGTTTCCGGGTCTCACT
>JBCAUA010404024.1:0-18060 GCA_038406235.1 Peronia verruculata | reverse complement strand
GGCGCCCCTCCGGGAGAAGCTCTATGGAGAACTGGAGGATCTCGGGAAGACAGTGGTGTTTCTACGGCAGATCGGACGCAGACTGTGACAGACATCATGAGAGGGAACGAAGAAGAAGAAGAATACAACTTTAAGAAAACAGTGCAAGCAAACATGACTTAAAGACAGACCTTTGACATAACTTGCTGTAAGACATCTGGTTGATTGTTTATAATTGCTCCTTCAATTTGTGAAGAATATTCTGTTTTCTGCCAGGTTCCCTTGGACATCTTGCTGGGTATTTCTCCTGTCTCCTGGTATTCTGTTGGTAAAATCACAACACTACAAATGAGTTTTGGGAGAAGAACATTAAAATAACTTGTAAACAGTAAGGATATTCAAAACTGCATTGCCTCTGCTCACAGTGCAATAGAAGAGCGTTTTTGCATAAGTGGGTTCAGTCCACTTTCATCAGAATTTTAACTAAGGTAGCTATCGTGCATTAGAGGGAAGGAACTTTCTATGGAGCATCTCAGTTTCCTCAAAACAGTCTTAGTTAACGTGAAAATTAAATACGAAATAGCATCAGTTTTTCAAAAAAAATTCAGCCCCCAAGCGACAGTTTTAACTTCAAATCAGAATCCTCAATATTGGGCCACCTATACCAATTTCACTAAGCTCATATTCAAAGTTAATGTCATTTAAATATTTTTTTTAAATGCACACACGAAAATATTAAATTTCATCAACATTAATGGACAGTTTAGCTGAAAGTTCTACCAAAACCAGCTCAGTCTACTGGTTTTCACAAATCTTTGATCGAACAGTTATGCAATACAATATTTTAGGCAGATTTCTATAACATGGACTATGGGTAATGATGTTATAGAACTTCACACCTGTATTAAAGAAGTTAGAGAAAAAGAAACTTTTCATGCCCACTTTTGAAAAAATGCTTGAAAACAAAAAATGTCACTTATATCGAAACTGTCAAAAATGGACTGAACCCACTTTTGGAAAAATGCTCTTCAATTATACTGGGCACTGTTTTTGTTTCTTCAACTCCCGATTTATTTTTTCTATTGATATGTTTTCAATATTTATTGTCCTGTATGTTCTTCTTCCCAGTTCTACCTACATGATATATTTTCTGGTCATTTTGTTAAAATGTATGTAACATGCTCCAGTAGGTCTACATCATTTAGTTCTGCTAAATGGTAAGCTAAAGCTTTTGTTTTTTTATTTTATCCACACAAGCAAAGATCTAAATTTTATGCCTTTTTAAAAGAATGTCTTTTTAGTAAAAAGGTCTAAACATTGTGTGAGCAGTGAGGAATTAGTTACAAGTGCCTTGGCTATGAGCTTCACATGCCCTTTACTTTATGAAAGGGGGATACAAGTTATGTTGCTGCTGACTGTGACTTCTCATATTTCATGGAATTTATTGGCTATTTGTCTGGTTATAAAGGAGATTTGATCAATATTGCATCAGTTAGATCAGCTGGAGATATTATAGGAAGGCTTGTGCAAGTGTAAAAAATATCTGCAGGAGAGGGGGCGGGGGAGGGTGGGGAGGGACAGGACGGAATCATCTACAAAAGAGGTGTGTATCATGCGTCATGTCATACTGCAGTCAATAAAAATGAAAATCTCCTGCCACAGGGGTTGATTTTTAGTGTGAGAGCTGAGTGTTTAATTTCTTTTGGTGAAGGTCTTAAACAAATGAACAGTCTATCCTACCTACTGATGACAAGCATATATATTCAACGTGACTCTTAGAACACTACCTAATGTTGCTTTAGTCACTGATTGTTGTGCTAGGTTACCAACATTCTGTCCATAAAAACCAAGGAGTTTTAAAATTTAAGTAAAAGCTTTTAAACATCTTATCACCCTTAATGGAATTTGAGCAAATCTACACTGAAAATTGATGACAGAGACCACAGTGGAAATCCGCCAGAGACAATATGGATGACAAGGGTACAGCAGAAATTTTTGTGTGACCGCAACTTTTTCTTCATCACCTTGAATTGAGTTGGAAAATGTCTGGAATTTGTCATCTACATATTGGGAAAATAATAACTGTTGGCTGCGCCCTTGTTTTCTCTCGTCATTTCCTGCATCTTTCCAGACAGAACTATGGAAAAACTAACTGAAAGAAATGAGCATGTTTATTTCTCTGTGGGTGTTTCTATCTAAGATGAGCTGAAGAGCTGATTAATGCCCCATCTACATGTAGTGAGTCTTCTTGAGGTACAGTCTGATATGGGACAATCCCGATCACCAAGGCCCAATCACGAGTGTTGGGAACTATCTCCCTCTCCCTGGGTGCAAAATGCACATTTTTCCCGAGACTGATCCTGGACATCATGCACTGCTTGAAATTTTGGTGACTGATCTTGTGGTCTGAGATTTCCTTTGAAGGTGCCGCAAGACGAAGACAAATTGTTGAGAATTAAAAGAGACATTTTGTAACCAAATTTTAAAAAACAAGGTGTACATTTGTAATTAGCCTCCCGAAATTAAATCAATCTATGCGTACGCGCTGTGATTTGTTGCTTGGTTTTAAAACCACTTTTTTCTTTCTATCAGAGTACAGAAAGGCAGTAAGTGCAAGGGCCTTTTTGTTTATAACAATATACTTGCAAGCTCCTTTGTCGCACAAGATGTTTGAGCATGAATTTGTGTTGAGTGAACCGTACGATATTATTTTACAACACTGCAGTGAAATGCAAGCTGAGATTTGCTAATCATGGTGCTTTCTTCCTGTAGCTAGAGAGAATAAAGAAGCAATCAGTCTCTCATGTGAATGGTTCTCGCATCACTGTTTCAATTTCAGTTAGAGGGCCTACATTATTCAGGAGGTGAATATAGGCCCGCTAATCCATCCTCAAGTAGCCTACTTTTTTATTCATTCAGTAGATATATTGTGTAGTGTGCCTTTTTTTAAACCATTTCTTCATCCTAATCATTCTTTTTCAAGTTTTTTTTTCTTGAATTGTAATTCTGTGCAGAGCTGGCACTTTATCTAAAACTTCAACTGCCATTTTTCATGAACAAATTTATCCTCTACCAGAATCTGCATGTACAATTAGATTTGCAAAGAATCTTGCAGTAAACATTTGCACAAAACACAGCGTCAACAGACAGAACGCTGAAAGTGTAAATGTGGCAATTGCTAGTGACAAACGTAAAGGGATGGACCCAAAGGAAGAAACCTCTGGACGGGGTGGGGGGGTTGACAAACTCGAAGGATTCTACTTCTACCCTTAAAGGGCTTTACACTACTGACACTTGTATCAAAATCAAGTAGAGTGAACGACGGATCTATTAACTACCTTCTTAAGTTAGGGCAGCTACCAGGAGTGGGACTCACAGGCATTATTTCTTAGCTTGTAATGCTTCTTGTCATATATGATCCTATATGACCCCCAAAATGCATCAGTTCTGACTAGTCACGCATGCAGCAGTAAGTTCTACGAGGGAAAGTGAACAGGCCGAAACGGCCTTCAACATTAAATTTCAAGTTGCGAGTAAAAGTCAGGCAGCAACTAAAGGATTTAGGAATCTAGATCTAGGTGTACTAGATCTGGATGAGATCTCTAGATTTGGATACTGAATTATTGACCCAGGGTCTCTTCAAGAATTTGCAGGGCTGACATCTGACAAATTTCAAACAGAAAATGAAATAAATGGATTTTATGCGCAAATCAGTGTTGTTACTAGAGATCTAGATCTAGATCTAGACTCTAGGCCTATCTAGATCTAGATTCTAGAACTAGATCTAGACTGTGTGGATCTAGAGATCTAGATAGTAGATAAGCCTATCTAGAATCTAGATTCTAGATCTAGATCTAGAATCTAGATTTGCCTGTGGTATCGTCAGTTGCAAAATCTCTCCCTCCCTCCTCCTTACTCCGTCAAAATGACAAAAAAATACATAAAAAATTAAATGTGTGCAAAGTAAAAAAAAAAAAGAAATGAGCGATTGTGGGATGATCTACGCGCCTGTATAGTTGCACAGTCTACATTTTTGTTCCAGATCGGTTGAGCCATGAAAGACAACCAGGAAATAAACACAGACAGCTCAATCTTCAGTCCCAGGAGATAAAATTTTCAAAACGGAAGTGAAAAAGAAGTAAATTCGTGGACCAATGAAATACCGACAACACAGGGAGCTACACACGATTGGTGAACAACTGCACTGCCACACTCTTATCAGACCTTCCGTGTAGACACGTCTAGATCTAGTTACCGGCTACTGCACTCTGCGACACGATGAAGTATCAAATTCTACCAGTTTTGTTAGCATTTTTATCAGCAGCCTTTGCTGCCGATGATGTTCTTGTCTTTACCGATGCAAATTTTGAGGCAGAGGTGGCGAAACACGACGTGATCTTGGTAGAATTTTATGCACCATGGTGAGTATGGAAGCAAGGACCGGTAGGTCTAATCTTAACGACAAAGACTGACAATGCTTGTTTAGTAAAGATGAAAGAAGTTAGGTCTAGAGTAGACCAATACCATAAGAGTAAAATCTCAAGCATGACAAGGACAAAAAGACAAATAAACAACAGCAACAACAACCAAAAAACTCTATCAAGAACTAGATCTAGATCTAGATCTAGATCTAACTTTGATCTTCAGACCACTTAGAAGTGCACTGAAACTTCGTAGGCTAGCCTACTTAGGCTTAGGTAGATCTAGATCTAGATCTAAGGGCACACAATAGTGTTATGTTATTTTTTGACCACGGTTGTGGACAGCTGAGATAACCACCGCTACAGGAGGTTGAAAAGCTTATAAAAACCATAACCATCTAAGGGCAGGCTTGATCCAAACATCAGATTTTAGGTTCTAGACTAGGGACAGATCTAGATCGAGTTATGTAATGTTTTTTTGTAGAAATGATCAAAAATTGTATTCAAGTAGGCAAATGGAAGCCTGTGCTTTATAGATTTAAAATAAACTTATAAGGCACTAGATTGTTCTCGGTAGTCTATTCTTAATCTTATCTTATCAGATCTTGATCTCGACTTGTGATGAGAACCTCTTTTTGACTGCATCAAGTGTTATGGAAGGAGGGTCCTAAATCTCCAAAATGCACTGAATTAATGTGTAATAAATGTATTACCCAGCAAATTGTCAGCTTTTCTACAAGAATTTCTCAGAATGCTCTGACAGAAGGACCAAAAAACAAGCAAAAAAAAAATAATAATTAAAAAAAAAATCAAGAATTCAGAGATGTTGGAAAGGACCTATGGGTTACTCTGTAGAGAAAGAAATTGATTGGAAGAGATGCAGATTACACAGGTCAATTGGCTGCACCACCAGTCAGGCTTTGGTTGGAATCAACAAAACTAGGACATTGGTCAGAGACCTTCTGAAAGAAGTGTCCACAAGATCTGAGTCTGAGGAGAAGAGCATGTGTGTGTTATTTGGCAAATATTGTGGTAAAATTGTTTAAAACTTTGGTGTGATCTCATGTCTATGTGGAATGGCTGATGATGATGGTGGTGAGATGCAGAGAACAAATCTCATCTGGCCATGTATGTCTTTTTTTTCCTTTCCTCAGGTGTGGCCATTGCAAAAGATTGGCTCCAGAATATGAAAAAGCAGCAACCTCACTGAAGAAATCTGATCCACCAGTTCCTTTGGCAAAGGTTTGAAATATTTTCATTAAATTGGTTAGCTCTCGGTGGCCATTTTGATTTAGCCAAGTCTTTTGATTCTATCAAATGCAAAACCAGACATTTTTTTTTTTTTTAGTAAATATACATTGTAGATGGAGTAGAATGAATAAATTTATTATTGAGAAAGCACTAGGAATGAACCGTAGCTGAACTATCTATATCAGTCTTATGTTTTGGGAATGTTCTGATTTCACATTCTGTATGAGCCACTTTATATATATTTTCATAACGTAATTTGCAGTGGCCGCTGGATGAGGAACTCCTTATCGATGTTATTTTTTTCTCTGTTTTAGGTTGACTGTACTGTGGAGACAAGCACATGTTCAAAGTATGGTGTCAGTGGTTATCCAACACTGAAAATCTTCAAAAATGGAGAATTTTCCAAAGAGTATGATGGGCCAAGAGAAGCTGGTAATCTTTTATGCTTTAAAATGCAATGTCTTATCTCTTATTATGTGTATTCTATAATATCTTCTGATATATAAAAGAGACGCTTTGGAATCAAGTGGGTGAGTCCACAGTATGTAGTTGTTAGAACAGTAGATAACATTTTCACTGGCAAAAGTAGAATTTTTTGAAAAAACATAATTGAGAAGGACCATTATTTCAGTTTGTCCTTTTACGTTTTGAAAAGGGTCATTATTTCAGTTATATCCTTGTGTCCACAAAACCATTGTCACACAGAAAACAGTACAGCACGTATCAGCGTATAATATATTTGAACTTGCAGCGGACGTTTTTATGTAAAGAAAAGTGAAGCAATGTGAAGATGTGACTTTGCACATACCTGTGGTAAATGGTTGAAGAAGGCCTGTATTCTCTTTGTGGGAGCTTTGTAGCCTGAATCTGGTATGTGAGGAGATCAGACTTTTTTGTCCACATTGTGATTGTTTCTTATTCCAGTTAGAAAAGTATACATATCGATAAAGAGGGAAATATAGCGTGGGCCATAAGAAGGCTAACAACAGTTAAACCATTTGTGTCATGCTTCAAGTTATAACTACGTAAGCCTTCTTCTAAACCAATTTAAAACCATTTTGAACATTTACCTTTATTAAATGCAAGTGAAGATTTGATTGCAACTAAGAAATTTAATGAGACATTTTGGCCATCTGTCAAATTACTCCTGCTTTGCCCAGTACAAGAGGTATAGCACAATCATTAGGAAGAAGGAAAAAATCACTTTTTAACTTATGTGAAGCACAATGAACAGAAAATTTAGAAAAATTCACCATATTATGAAAATGTTCTTATCTTATCAGGATAATTTTTTAAAGATTTTTTTGTTTTTTGCATCATGTGTTTCAAATAATGCGAGAGGGCGGTGATTTTTCTCCTTTTTTTGCTGTGCTTGTCCTATACTGCCTGTACTTGACAGAGGGAAGTAATCTAGCTAGCTCGAAAAATGGCTCATTGTAATAAAATGTTTATGGAGTGTTGGCTAACTTATGGCCGAGCCTGTGTAGTGTTTTCTGTATTGTGTGACCATACAAAAAGATGTGTGACACATTTTTGTATAATATGTATATTTTTGTGGTAAACAGGAATCTCCCACATTCAGAGGATGTTCTCTTGTTTCTTTTCAGATGGCATCATCAAGAAGATGAGCAGAGAGGCCGGGCCGGTCGCCAAGAAATTGACCACTGTTGAGGAAGCTCGCACTTTCCTTGATAAAGACACTGTGGGTGTTATTGGTAAGTTATCTTTATTCCTTGCGAATGAAATTTCAAGACTGATAAGAGAGGTGGAATCAGTTACCAAATGGTAGTTAGGTCTTTACCTCATTTGGTTCATTTCTTGCTGTGAGATTTTTTTGAATTAATAGTAATTGCATGTCTTGCGCCCAGGGCAAATGTGTCACAAGCCACACTGGCCGTTTTTAACTATTATCTATCTCAGATACCAAAATTTTAATTTTTTTTTTTTTCGGGCTAAAAAGGGTGAATTTTTTGTCAATAAATGAATTTGGAACCTGAGTCTGAAAATAGAAACGGCCAAAGCTCGAAATCAATGTGAAGCAACTTTCTGACATATGTTATATGATGTGTAGGTTATCATTGTGAAATTCTAGGAAATGGATGCAAAGTGGCCTTGTGGATATACCATCACTGAGATGCCAGTAGAGTTTTTTCATTGCAGTTTTTTTTAGAAGAAATGAGTTTGTGTAAGGGGATATGCATATTGCTGATATGCTTGTAGTCTTGCTTGAGATATCCACTGTTTACAGCCTATTTTACTCTTTAACAGAATGAAAAATAAGAGAACTAGGGAAAATAAAGCAGAGGTAGATCAGCGCAAAGGTACCTCCATAATGGTTAAGTCTCTCAAACCTGTGCAGTTTTATTATATTTAGATAGATGATGAATTTGGAAGGTACTTGCCTTGTTGTTGCTATCAGGTAAAATTACTGCAGATTGAAGTGATGGGAGGTGACCCCTCAGCACACGCATCAGAAGAAAAAAAAATAACAGTCACATAATTTTATTCATCTTATTATAGCCATGTATGCTTGTATTCTACTTATTTATAGAGCAATATTTTCTCATTTGGAGAGTCATGTTCTATCAACCTCTGCACTACAAAAACCTGGGTATCAGATCACCATCACTACATTGAACTATTGATTTCTCTGTTTGAGTCTGACGTATGACATATTCTGACTAGCCGAGAGACGTACATTCTCACTATAATGCTAGCGTTATGGATGTTATGGCAAGTAGTAGAGCAAACGTACAAACTGAGCCGTCAGTGAGAAAAGTGATTCCATTTACATTAACTGTTTTGCTTTGCTGTTTATGACTGCAGGTTTCTTTGACTCGGAGGATAACAGTGAGGCCAAAGCTTTCATGAAAGTTGCTGATCAGCTGTCCCAGTTGAGATTTGCTTACACTGTCAGTGACGAGGTCAAGGCTGAGCTGAAACAAAAAGAACAGTAAGTTTTCATGGATGTCAAATTTCTTACATTAATCGGATTTCTTACTATTTAGCTGTCAGTAATTCCTCTGTTTGCTCCAAATCCGGTATTAACTTACCATTAATGCACTTCAGTTTTGTGTGTTGCAATAGAATATACCTGGAACTGTTCCTACTTTTTAATGCAGATAAATTGACATCTCAGAATCTTGTTTCATAAATCTCAGTATGTACGCTACCTCTTGCACTGTCAGTTCTTTATCAATAAATAATTTAACTCAGTTTACACTCTTCCATCAAGTTAATTCAATTTTTACTCAGTGACAATTCAAAATCTTCGGAGCACTTTAAGAATTCAGTTTTCAGCAGAGCTTTAAAAACTTCACTTTGTTTAAGTATAGAGAAGATGACAGAATACGTTGTAGGATATTGGCAGGGAAAGGGTGAATCATTGCAATATCAGTAAAAATTTAGAACTATCAGATTTTCTGTGACTATGATGACATGACATATTGTTTATGATTGTCTGTGTTTAAGAAATAATTTATGTCTTAAGAGATAAAGTGCCATGTAACTAGGAGGTTGAATCTTGTTTGAAATTGAATCTACTGTAGAGCATGTATCCCATGATGAGTGAATCTCTTAACAAAATGGCCTCTTGACACTTATAGGGTTCATCTGTTGTTTCTGTAAAGGTGCATTAACTTACCTAAATCTAATTCATTTATTTGCGAGGTGAGCATTGACATATTGTTTTGTCTTTGAATAAATGTTTCATCAAGTTTTGGAAATCATGTATGTCACGATTACACATGTTTTATCAGTATTTTGTTTGCATGAAAAAGGTACAGATGTAAACAACTCGCTGTTAATTTTATGTTGTTTTACAAGCATTTTTTCTCAGCTAGATATCCTGAGTTTATGACTAATGTATTTTCACTTGTATTTTTTTTTTCAAAATATCACTTTTTAAATTTTCTTTTTTTTGTGTGTTTGTGCAGAAGTGTAGTATTATACAGACCCAAGGTGTTGCAGAATCGCTTTGAGGATGCAGAAGCTCGCACCACTGAAACTTCAACTACAAAATTGAAAGCATTTTTGGAGGCTGAGGCGTAAGTGTTCTTTTTAAAATCATTGATTGTTTTCAGAATCTTTTGAAATGTATGTATATGTGATAACCTGTCATTTGTTTGTACATAATTAGGCAGTTTCACAATGTGGCGGGAGTTTTTTCTATGTACTAGGGCCATGTTTGATTTATTGAATTTATTGTGAAGATAGAATTAGTCAAAGCTCTTTGAATGTTTTAAATAAATGTATCTTAGATACAGAAAATAAGATTTTTCTCCTGGCTAGCTTCATGTGAAATACTAGCTTTTGGTTTCCTATGCAATAGACAAGATTCTGTAAGTATTCATGAGGTTTTAGTTAAAATGGTAAAAAAAGAAAATCATTCACACATTTTTTTTTCGGTTTCATCGTAATTTATTCTGCTTTAACAGACTTGGACTTTGTGGAGAGAGAACAATGTCTAACGCTGGAGATTTCAAGAAGCCATTGGTTGTAGCCTATTTCAGTGTGGACTATGTCAAAAATCCTAAAGGCACCAACTACTGGAGGAACAGGTAGGGTGTTTCGGAAATTTTACCAGTTTCATTGTTATTTTGCATTTGGCTTCGCTTCTCTTTTTCTGTGCGAAACATATATATTAAACCTTGACTTGATTATATTGTTTGTTAACTGATAAGCTTTACCCCTATCATCTTTTGGACAGAAAAATTGTGGATGTGTAGGACTGTAAAATTGTGATTTGTCAAGCTTGGTTGACCATGTCTTTATTGTATGATTTTTAAAATTTTTTTTTGTGAACAGAGTGATGAAAGTTGGCAAGCAGTTCAGAGATGATGGGAAGACCATTTATTTTGGCATCAGCAACATTGATGAGATGAGTCGCGAGTTGGAAGAGTGCGGGATCACCGATAGAAGTGGAGATAAACCATTTGTTTGTGCCTGGGATAGCGCAAATAAGAAATACAAGATGACAGAAGAATTCAGGTGAGTTCTTAACACTTTCCCTGTCAAGACATTAGGACACACCCTAACGACTGTTCTTGGTGTCTGTAAACTTCAGGTAGAGTTAAAGTGAGATTCTTATAGTTTACTCAAAAGATACAAATATGGAGGCCTCTGAAACAGATATTTTCATCACTTTTTTATGAATTTTAGAAACGTTTAGTATTGCGCTTGGCATGCAACGTGTGAGGTCTCTTTTTTTTTTTTTTTTTTTGTTGACTGTTTCTTGAAAGATTGTGCCTGACCTGAAAGATTAGTTGTTAATGGAAATGGGATTTGGATTAAATGCTTTAAACGACTAGAATTTTTGTGTGTACAATTTTAGATTTCCAGAGCAGCAAAGAATGGGACTTTGTGAATATTTATTGTAATCAGTGCATCTTGATTATTTTGAAATGCTTGCATTACGATTACATTTGTTAAGATTCCCAAGAAATTATGATTAATCTCATCGAAAACATTCATCATGCATGTGGAGAGTGACCATTGTGAATGAAATGGTTTTGAATTGATATAAAACTTAACCCATGGAGCTGGTTTTATATTACAGACTAAATGTGTCTTGAACTTGTTTTCTTCTCGAGATTAATCTCATTGAAAACATTCATCTTGCATGTGGAGAGTGACCATTGTGAATGAAATGGTTTTGAATTGATATAAAACTTAACCCATGGAGCTGTTTTTATATTACAGACTAAATGTGTTTTAATTTTTTTGAAATCAGTGACTGGCATAGGATGGATCATGTGTAAAGGCAACTTGTAGTAGATGGGACAGAAACAAATGAAATTAAGAATGCCATTCATTGAAATGTATTGCTTATATATTATTATTATTATTTTGTTTTTTGTTCATCAATCTGGAATTGCTCATTTCAGTATGGAAACATTTCAAAAGTTTGTTGGTGATTTCTTGGATGGCAAGATTGAGCCACACATAAAATCAGAACCAATTCCTGACTCCAATGATGACCCCGTAAAGGTAAAAGATACAGTCATTGTATTGTGTTTTATATATTCTGATGTATTATGGCCTTGAAAAAATCTTACTGCAGTTCTAGTTATGTTATGAGATTTAAGAACTTGTAGGATTGTTTAAGAAGCAGAGTTTTTCAGCCTTTAACTGAAAGCCTTTTCTTAAGTCGTAACAAAGTAAACTTTTTTAAGAACTGCTTCAAATTTGGAATTATTATTAAGCCTGAGATAGTTATAAACCCAGTGTTTCATTGCTTTTCTTGTAGATAGTCATCTTAAAAAAATTGCAGTGTTTCTTATCTCTCTTTCAGTATCTGTGGATGAAGATGAGGAGAATTAAGTCATATATTTTATGTAGATCGCTTTCATGTGAATACTGACGTAACTCATCCTCTCATAAATCATTTCAGGTCGTCGTGGCGAAGAACTTTGATGAGATTGTCAATAACGAGGATAAAGATGTTCTCATTGAGTTTTACGCCCCATGGTGTGGCCATTGCAAGAACTTAGCCCCCAAGTATGAGGAATTAGCTCAGAAGGTATGTTTTCTCTGCTTCAGCGTTTGTCGGTGTTTGTTTTCTTCTCGAGATGATAACCCTTTCAGGGCAAGAAGTCAGTGAGAGATTGTTTTGACCAGCTTTGTTACTTCCCTTTGCCAGGCTCAAGAGATATTAAACAAGCAGTATGAAGAAGAAAAAAAAATTACTTAACCACTTGTCAATGGAAAGATTGATCACATCAAAAATTTGATAAAATTATTAATGAGAAGAAATTATTTCCGTTATATCATGATTTTTCAGAAATGTTTATGATGTATTCTTCAAGCACTATGCAGAGGTGATTTTTCACCTCTTTACTGTTCTTTTTTCAACCCTATTTGTGTCTGCCAAAAGGAAATGATAAGGTTGGTGAAAAATGAGCACCCATGTTTTCATGCTGAGGGAAAATGGCACTTTACCTGTCAAAGAGGTCCGTTGATCATCCAGTTTATACACACCAAGGAGCTTTTGTTATTTAAACTGGAGAGCCGACTGGTGACGTCACACAGATTGAGTGTGGATCCATGCCCACGAGGGAAAGACACCTAGTTAACGCTGTGCAGTGTTCATGATTTCACGAATGAATGAAACTCAGTGTCGTTATCTCATGATTGCCAGTCTGCTGTCTTCTGTCTGTGATGTAGCTTTCGATTTTTAATTTAAAAAAAAAAAATGTCCATTTGTTTGCAAGAAAAGTTTACTAGATCAGAATAGTGAACAACTCCGTGGTTGTAAAGGATGCCAAGCATATCAAAATATCAAAGCCTCCATGGCCATGGTGTCCAGACCAGTGTGTTTTGTTAAGGCGACTTCATGAGTCTGCTCTCCAGTATAATAGTATAAGTAAGATCCTTGAAATACACCTGTTAATATACCTTTTAACTTGTAAATGTATATAACATGCTACAGGCAATATTAGCCATAGTTATTTGAAGAGCCTTTAATTCCCTATACAGTCTGGAGATACGCAGTGCAATGGAGCAACATTTCAGTTGAATTTTTCACCACTTGGTTTCACTTGTTTTCTAATCATGGATTTTTTTTTTTTTTTTTCTTTGTGTATGTGTTCATAGTTACCTGAATCACACACACAAAAAGCTGCCACTGCTTTGATTAGTGCAGATATACTGACAGATTTAAAAATGCACCACTTGAAAGTGATTCTACCGACGGACTTTAAAAACGCAACATTTGACGATGTATAGAATCATTTTCAAATTTTCAAGTGTTGCCTTTTTAAAGTCCGTCAGTATATAGGTAAATGCCATTTTTTGAAAGGATTGATGGGATAGTTGTTCATTGTCGCTAATAATGACATAATTCAAAATGGCCTTATTCCTCTTTCTCTTTCAATGCTATGCAGCTTGAGGGAGAAGACAGTGTGGTTATAGCAAAGATGGATGCCACAGCTAATGATGTGCCAGCTCCATATGATGTCAGAGGGTAAGTGGTTTATGAAAAAGAATGGCCTTTTGTAACTTTTGCTTTTTCAACTTTTACTGAAGGTTTATATTCCTGTTAGTAACGTGAGATATTCTTAATAATTTTGCTGTTATAATTTTTTTTCTTTTTTTTTTTGCGATATGTCAAATTTCCTACTTTTAATATTATTTCCTGCTTTTTGGCTGTCAGTAATTTCGCTTTTGGTCCCAAAATCCGGTATTATTTACCATTAACATACTTCAGTTTCACGTGTTGCTAAAGAATATACCAGGAACTTCTCCTACTTTTTCATGTAGACAGATTGACATCCCTGATAGTTTTTTCATCTGTCAAACTGAATTTCTTTTTTTTTTTTTTCTTATTCTTTTCCAGATTCCCAACAATTTATTATGCCCCCAAGGGCAGTAAGAGCTCACCAAAGAAATATGAGGTAAGTCAGTACATTGGAATATGTTCTGATTTCAGAACTTAAGATGCTTTGTTTTCATACAAAAGCGTTATATTATTTCTGTAGTGTTAAATGGCTCACCAGTAAATCCAATGAAGAATCTGTGTTGTTTTTGTGTTTTTTTTTTTTTTCCTTCTGGTAAATTTTTATTGCAATAGTTTGTTCCTTTATTTTTTAGAAAAAATATTTTTAACACTTGAAAAATGTTTCTACTTTGTTTTTTTATTGTTAATTAAAAAAAAACAACAAACCACATCTGTTCTCTTTCTCAGATTTAGGGGAGAAAATGAATGTAATGAGAGTGTTGTCTCTTGAAGTTTCAATATAGCTCTAGGGCTTTCTGTTTTGTCATTGTGGGATATTACACGTATAGGACAGTATGAATTTTATAAATAGTTGTCTTGAAAATATCCCACTTTTGTTCTTCAGTGACAATAGAGTACAAGCAACTCCTGACAGTTTATTTGCTTTGCTCAAACTATTTCCGTTACAGTAGCCATTGGTATGTGATTTAGTCCGGAGAAAATGACCCGTAAGAACGTGAAGAGAACATACTGCGTAGAAAATCAAGCCGTGTTGAATCTGTGGTTGTGCTGTAGAGTTAATTGTGTACCTCACGTATGCATATGGTTCAAATATATGTCTTTTTTTGTTTGTTTGTTTATTTCTTTGTGAGTAAATGTTCAGTGTTACAGAATAAGGCTGTGCCCATAGTACATCTTTGTCTGTGTATAACCGTGTTAGGCACAATGTAGCCGTTGCCGTGCTGATGTGCCGTTAAACCCCAACACACAAACAAACAAAACAAGCACTATAGCCGCATGTAGTCATGTTGCGAGCTTGCAAGACACAAAGTAGCACAGGCTGGTATAAGAAAAGATGCGAGCTGACATGCAGGCTAGCCATCTGGTCAGACCCAGACACACTGCAGCCCACAGCAATGAAATGAGTTTGGTCTCTAACATTATACGACTGCAGTGTGAGAGTTAGACACAGATGCAGTTGGCCTAAGGTGATCTCTGTGACATTAATTGTGATTTTGTGTATATGCTTGGCATCTCAATTTTAAATAAAGGAGGGGGGGGTGGGGATGATTCCCAGCATCATTGTTCATGATACTCTCATGAAGCATAAAATTTAATGTACAAATTATTCTGTGCTTTCACAGGGGGGCAGAGAAGTGGACGACTTCATCAAATATTTGGCCAGAGAATCTACTGATGGACTTCAAGGTTATACTAAGGACGGAAAGAAAAAGAAGAAGCCAAAGACTGACTTGTAATGAGTTCCAAAAGTTAAAAGCAGTTCATTAATATTATATTATTATTATATACATATTTTTTTTTTTTTTATCACATTTTTTTTTTTTTTTGTTTGTTTGATGATTCCACATTGTGTCTTAATGTCTAGGAATGACAGATGTTGAGAGGTGTGTGGATTTGGTAACAGAATATGTTGTTTTTTGTAGTTTTGTTACATATTCAGGTCATATAGGTTATACATATTTGATCATAGCTGTGAAGGCGAGTGGTGTAAAAGACGAGAGGTTTGCATTTCAAATATTTCTAATTATTATTTCTACCATTTTTGTTCTGAAATATTATGAGCAGGAGAACATTGATCCCTGTTGACCAGTGTCCACTTTGAGTGATCCTTTATTAACACACTTTTTTTTGCATTTGTTTATATTTCATTTTTAAACCGTTTATCCAAATCATTTTGATTTTTTCCTGATTATGTGCTGTGATAGATCAGTGTCGGTTGACAAGTCATTTACTTTTTTTTAATTGAGAAAAGCGAATGTTTAATTTGGTCAATTTAATTTGTTCTTATTGATTACTGATATTACATATGCTGATAAGCTCTCAACTCTTCCAGTGAAGTCCATGCTCTGTTACTCTGCTTGTTTGCTAAATGTGTTGTCGCTGTTAACTCTCTGAAGGGATCAATTTTGAAGATTGGGAATTCAAAATTGGTATATTTGCCATCAGCATGAGAATTGTTCAGAATGAAAAGTTGTTAAGATCTTTGCATCCGCAAGAATTTGTTTGGTGAATGAAAATTGTGATTAAATGTTGTTTCCTTAATTATCTGCTGTTTGTTTTCCTTTTTTATTTGTTCCTTCATCTTTATTTGTGTGAGTTTTTGGTTTTCTGTATAAAATAAATGATTTTTAAAAAAAATTAAGCTTTACAATAAGCTTCAACCTCAAATGGGCAAGATCACAATATGAATCTTCTTGTTTGTTACTGGTACTGCTCTGGAACCAGGTTTGATGTGATTAGAAATTTTACTTATGAAAAGAATGACAAACACATGTAGCAATGTGCCAGACGTCCAAGAACACTGGCTGGGGATAAAGAAATGAACTTAATGGAACAAAAATGTCCAGATAAAAACAAATTGAAATATCAAAAAAAAAAAAAAATATATGCAGGAATATTTCATTAAAATGGCAGAAATATCCAGAGTGGTAGAACACCAAACTAAAATATATATTGTAAAGACACAAAAACTGATGGGGTCCCAAAAATCCTGTAACATGTTCGTCCTGGGATTTTTCGCCTACTGTGCATAACTACAACGGACAACACCCCACCAGGTTGAATATATCTACATTCTTACTGAATACAGCATTTCTTGAGGACAATATTATTTAGTCTTAGTTTTTTATTATACTATTAGTACATGTACTATCCTTTTATGCAGACCTAGTAGGCTGATAATGCAAGATTGAGCACATGTATGTAGCTGTTTTATTCTCAAAGAATCTTAGAAAGTGATCTAAAGTCAGACTACATCAAGTGCTGATGTAAAATTGTAAATTCTACTGCATTCATTTTCAATTCGAGGATGCACAAAATACATGTACATGTATGTATAATCATATCGATTTTTTGCCTTTTACTTTTACTTTTTTTTTTTTTTTAATCATGCATTATGGTTGAAAAATATGTAAGTTAAAATATTTTTTTGTTTGTTTGTTTTCTGAAAGCTAAATGAAAGAAATGTTTAAATATCAAAAACCTCAAAATGTTGCTATAGTATAGTATAATTGGAGGATCATTACACATAGAATATGTTGACATTGTGTGTTGACATAAAATATTAGAAAGCAGTAGTGGACAGGGGCAAGACTGATGCATGTCGTCGTCGTTGGTATCCGTTCGTCGTGAGAGACGATGGTGTACCGCAAGGATTGGGGGTGGGATCTTCTAGAATGGCTGCAGAGCCCCACCCTAGAATGGCATGCTCCATGTGGTGAAGAACACAGTAAATTGTACATGTATTGTATGATGGTGGGGTCCAGATATTTAGTGAGTATAAATTAATGAATAGTTTACAGAAGTTGATGGTGTATGGCTGGTCATCTTATTCTGATTCATATTCCCCATAAGCATTGTAGTCTTTCTCGATACATTGCATCGTAATACACTAAGGCATTTTGATTAATACTTGGGTGAAAATTCTTTTTGATGGTGCAGCTGGGTGGATCAAGGTCAAGGACAGTAGCTCACTAATTTGATCCCAGATTTTAATATATATAAATTTTACATGCACAGTATTTAACTGCCCTGAACATGATATCATCTGATGGTCCTGTATTGGAAATGTGACCCAGGAACACTTAAGAACATCCTTGCAAAGGTACTGGTATTGAAAAGTCACAAAAGCAAAAGAGAGACAGATAAAATACATGATGTACACATGCACAAGAAAACACAACTGTTAGTGTTACTAACTAGGTTGTGACTGGAAAAGCCATGGAATCTCGAAACATGAATAAAAGTGTAACTGGTGCGATGGAACATCAAGAGTCAATTTTTCCGAGTGTGTCTTTACATGTGTTTGCTTATTTTAATCTCTAATTCACCAAAATATTACATGTATAATGCAGTGCTGCGAAGTCCGCGCCTCTACTTTTAGCTACTCAGCCTAAATCTCGCGAAATCCCGTACCTGTGTTCGAATCAGGTATTAAGCACTCTCGCGAGATCA
>JBCAUA010403803.1:0-12802 GCA_038406235.1 Peronia verruculata | reverse complement strand
CGTAAGGGAGGGGGAAGGGGAGGGAAGGGGGGCTGGAACTTTTAGGACCTTAGGTCATTACTCAGCCCTGAACTATGTCGATATTTTTTCTGTAATGCTTATTTAATTCATACCCCCCGGTAACAACAAATAAACAGAGAGGATGATTTAAAGGCTCAATGAAAACCTCTCGTGTGAACGCCACCTGATATTAAAGCCCTGATACGTGACACTGAACTACGTCAGAGCGCACATACAGGACCTGAAAATCCCCTAAGAGTCCAATCTATTTGTATACAGCTTGGTTGTTCTATGTCCGACGATAATCCTCCCTTGCCAGACACAATGGGACAGTCAAATCGGTACAAATTACTTTTAAATCCCCTCCCGGCTCTGATCATCAGCATGGGGCCCAGTCATGTCCCTTCCGAGCTTTCTTTGCGGTCTTTTCTAATGATAATGCCAGGCGACCAAAAAATCCCATCCTACTGGTATCCGAAGAGCGATCGGATAGGCTCCAGCGGTTAAATATGTCCTTCAGCAATTGCTAATAGGGAAGGATGGGTCTTTAAGCAGTTCCAGAAAAAAAGACATCAGTACGCTTGTTTGGTTGAGCATGTTCTCACTCTGTATCGGGTTTTGTCCTGAGCAAGAGGCTGCCAACGATTTCGACGAAAAGTAAGGAATATAAGAGCATTTTGATTGACTTGACTTCGATAGTGTTTCCACTCCATTCCTAATCTGCTTGATTCCTTGTTAAGTGACCTCCAGTTCATAGGTATGTGACACTTGGATTGTTCTTTTCTTCGATGTTTCCCGACACAATTCCAAGGTAGAAATGATAGTTTGGGATCAGATGGTCTGGCCGTTGGCTTTTGTTAGTGCCTGGAAAGTGAAGATGTGGAAAAACGGGTGGCGGAGGGACTTGAGAACTGACAGTGTGATGTCGGTTTTGAACTAGCATTCCGTTCACCTGCTCCACTTTTTATTTTATTTATCTCCTCGTATAATGGCCATTTCATGAACCGCCATCGTTTTTTTTTTTTTTTAATTTGTGGTATTATTTCGGTGACATTATACTATATATTTAGATGATTTATTTATGATTGTTTGGTAAAGTATTTGATTTCCGCCCAGCTCCTGTGAAGCAATAAAGGAGTCAAACAGTTATAAAATTGTTTATTTCGAATTCAGGAAAAGGCCCGTAAGTGAATTCATGTGCAGTGAAAATCATTTGAAACATTAGCAAGGGGAGAGAGCCCTGTCATATGCCACAAATTAATGGCATGGTGACAGTTTTTGCTTTAAATCCATGAAATATGTCGAATCATGATTCAAAAGTCCCCGCCAGAAAGGGTTTCATGGGGTCATAGCACGTCATGTATAACTTCCAATATTCTAGAATGTGGGTGAGAATACAATAGAGGATGAGTTACCTCTGCCGTCGCTCTTGCTGCCCGTGTGAAGCTTAAGACCTTGGCACTTTGCCTATCTATGTCTGGCCTCGCACAGATCTGACTTAAAGCCCCCAGTGTCCAAACATCAGCCTGTATCTTGTTAGCCCAGATTAACCTAAATAAATCAGAGCCTTATGCCGTGCCCTTGAATAGCAACGGCAAGACATGATAACCTTTCAGAAATCCCACTAAATCAATTATAAAAACGTGCTTCGCCCTGCTGCTCCGTTATCTGTACCATAGATTTCCCTTGGCTTCTGATGAGGAATACCTATACAAGCCAAGTCTGGCTGAACGACTTACATGAAACACCTTGAAACTACGTCCAGCTTTTTCTCGCTTCATTCACAAGAGCAAGTCACACATGCGCGGTCTGACCTTAGACAAGAGTTCGCATCGTATCCGGCAACTACAATAATTATAATTAGTCTCAAAGGAATATGAAAGGTCTGGCCTGGAGAGAAAGACTTTGAGTTTCCTACATTGGACTCTTATCACCCTCAGAGTAATGACATTCAATTAGTCCTCTCCCTTTAATAGAGTTGCTTATCCCTCATCAACGCTACTGATCCATGAAATGTCTTTGATATTGATCCACCGCTCACCCACAGATTTGGTCTCTCTCAGATTTATTGAAATCATTACATTCCCGTTAAGAGAGCGTTAAGAGAGAAAAGGATGCTGGTAATGGAACTAAAATAATGACATTATTTGGATTAAACTTCTGAATATTCAGGAAGAAGCCGTAAGGTTTTAACATGCTCCATTTAAGCCTTTAGTGTGTCACGTTTTCAGTCAATACAAACCTTTTCCTTATGACTAATGCAGACATGATGGAATTCTGTACACATTTATAAGTAAGTCTCATTAAACCCAACACATGCTTGAACATTGATCGATATGAAAATGGAATCACTGCATTGGTCTCTGGCATGACGTAGTTTAATAGTTTGGGATAAAATCACGGAAGTAACAGCTGCAGTGGCTTGAAATTCCTTTCTCAATGCTTAGTTTACTGTTAATGATTAGACAGAGATTATTATCAGTACTTGACAAGAAAGACCTCCGCATTGAAATAATCCTGAACGACTGTTACACAATCAATTTTATTTGTTACGCTGGATTAAAGAGGGACAACACCATTTTACCCGTGTCATTATATTATTCTATCATTATTAAATGTGCCCTTGCTTGTTTTCTCACCACTTCCTTCCTCTTCTTCATTGCCTTATATACTTCATCCTCGCTGCTCTAACAAATATATCTTGTAAACCTCATCAAGTCTAGTGACATTTCAAGACAGGTAGCTTACAATCCTTTCCTTGATGGTGCGACTGAAGTTTTCCGACAACAGTATGTTCTGTCAAGTTTGTATCGAGGACCCTACGTCATAACTATGATGCTATTATGGACGGTAATGGTCAGTGTGCTCGGTAGCCAGAGAGAGATGGGGTCAGGTTGGCATGACACTAGAAGGTAGAGACTGGCCTGCGGTGACGCAAGTTTCGACAGACAGGGACCATAGAATAGGCTTTTGTGTGACAGAGTTAAAGCTAAGGTAACGTGTCTGCCCTCGGCCCTCGAGGCTTTGAAGGCAGACAGAGATTCGGAGATCTCATTCACATTTAAAGGCCTCGAGCTTTACCTTGGTCAAATTTGTCTTTCTCCGGGGCATAGAAGTCTGAAGTTTCAAACCTCAGATAAAAGTTTCATCATGTCCTTGGACAAATAAACATACACACACGCACACACACACACACACAACACACACACACGCACACACACACACACACACACACACCACATCGTGTATACAGCCAAAACAGCCAGACAAACACATACAAAAACACAATAAAACATTAATAGCCACCTCTGTTTGGGAACTGTCTTTGTTTTGTTCCTCTGTCAAGATGAACATGGACAGAGTATAACAAAATAATATTGACACCGAAGTTACTGGCTGCTCTCTCTTTACACCGAGGAAAGAGAGAGAAGGAACAATAAGAATTGACAAATACAAGCACGCTCACAAACATATCCATCCATAATAATCCCCATGTAACAGTGACCGACGTGATTGGTTACCTTACATGTATTTTAAAACATGGATCGCGTCCATTTGTTATTCAATCCAAAGTGTAATGATTTTTGTAAAGAAATGTCCTCCACGACTTCTCAAATATCTGCAAGACTGAAATCATTTAAATGAGTGATCTCTCTCTTAATATTTGAATTCCTCAGTGCTGAATATAATATATTTTTTTCGGATAGAGGTCACTCGCTTTCATTTCAATTTAACATTGCACAACGCAGTTTCAAACAATGATACACAGTCATACTGAGTAAAACTTTGGACTCACACTAAAGTAAGATTATTAATTCTCACTAAACACCTGTCTTCTTATGACAATAAGATAATTCAAAATTAAGACTACAGATCTTTACTTAATAGCATCTGCAAACAATCTCTGGGTCGTACAAGATTAATGATGGCTTCCTTGAGTCCATGTTCTTGAGTGGAAATTCAGTCTTTGTGTCGATAGATCGGGCCACGGAGTTCGACGAAAGAGACTGTCTCAGGTATTGTCTTTGTATTGCCTGCCGTGTTCGAGGTCTCGCCTTTAAAACATGATTTTCTGTTTCAGTCGAAACGCCATAAGCCAATAAGGGATATTCGCATTATTAATTATATGAAAAAAAATCAATCATCATACGTTCCGAAAGCCTGATCAAAAGTTGAATCATTGTGGATGTGTTCACACAATGGCAAATTGTTTTCTCAGATTAGATGAGTTGGAAGGAATCAAAATAATAATGATGATAATGATAAGAATAACAATAATTTTCAGTCTGTCTAATAATAAGAATAATGTTGTTTGATGCCCCTACAATTTAGCCAGTAACATCTCTTCAGACTTTTTAAAATATATATCAAGTTCTACAAATTGTTTCTTTTTTTTTCTTCTTCTTCTTCTTTTGTAATAAGCAGCCCGTCTTAAATTGCAAGACATTTTTTTTTTTTTTGGTATAATAATATTACATTAATAACAATAATAACACCAGAAACAAAATATAAACTAATTTCAGGGTAGGAATTAGTCAGATGAAATAATGAGGTTTTAGTGATTTCAGGGAGAGAATTGCACATGAATGAGCTAACACAATGCGGTACAACTACTTGCCTGCCAACTTGGGCGAGCTAAGAAGCTCGGTTTACGGAATTGCTAAACGAGTACTTGGAATTTCCGAATCGTGTCCGTCAGGGCAGAGGATCAGCTGACTTAATTATTTGCTGCACGGCTCTCATCGGGTTTTTTATTACTTCTTTTTCTGATGGTTGTGTATTAATTATGTTGATGTTATGTTGTTGTTGTTGATGTTGTTTTCGTTGTTGTTGTTGGCTTGTTTTTATTTGTTTTGTTTCATATAATTCGCAAGTTGTTGCATTTTCTTTTTCTTTTTTTTACCCTGGAATAACAGACAGATAAATCGACATACAGACAGATGGACAGACAAACAGACAGATAGACAGACAGGTGGATATACATATAACTGGACAGACAGATGAGTAAATACATAAATAGACATATAGATAGTCAGATACGTTTCTGAGAGATACCGAATTCGTGTGCAATTTGTTGAGGACCCTAAAATATATAACTATTTCTAGAATAATGTAATTCAATAAGAGAGATACATGAGAGCAGTATTTAGCATAGGCTGATCCTTGCATTATAAGGTGAGAAAGTAGGGCTTTAGAACTGCCTCCATGTCCGTAATACTTGTTACAAAGCATTCAATCACAGTTCAGACATCCTGTTTTTTTTCCCCCCGACTGGCTGTGTGGTCGGTTCAAAGCGGCTTCCCTTATTGCGGTGAGAGGGCCTTGAGCTACGCGCCTCGTCTTGTCTGCAGCCCTTTGACACCGGCGAAGAGGGAGTAATTTTCTTTGTCAGACTTCGATAATATATTAGTACACGATCATGTCGAGCTGGCGTCAAAAGTCGTAAAACCTTGGACAGGTCATGATTCATAGACCTGTGTCCCCATCCAACCGCCTCCCAGTCGGTCTTTCTACGTCCTCATACTGTCTTTTTCTCATGTCCTCTTCTTTATATTTCTATCCGTTTTTTTTTTTTTTACGTGCAGGTTTACGTAACAACGGCCGCAAATCAGATGCCCCAGACGGGCGGTGTAAATGGTTAGAGTGTTCATATATAATGTAACGGCTAAAATAAAAAACGTAACCACTGAAATAAAATGTAACAGGTAGGAGCCTTATATCTTGGCGTAGGGCTTTGCGACGTGGTCTTCATTCGTGTTCGGAGGGAAGTATTACGAGGCAAGAGGCTTGCAGAGCACGCTACTGGATTGTACAAGTTTATGTGAATATTTTATTTTTCTTTGAAAGTTTTTGTCAAGTTCTGTCTCCTTTCCTCTGTGTCTGTCTGTCTGAGCGCTCAATAAGACTTTTGGCCTGGTCAGATGTGATGGGCACAATAAAACAATTGTTCGTTTGACATCTAATAACTGCAACTAGAATGCTTAATAAAGCGCTAATGACCTTTTCCCTGGGCGAAAATAGCACTTTAAATGTGCATGTTGAAAATAGGAGACCATTAAGAGAGAAACATACATATGAAGTGTCTGCGATGAGGATCCTATTCAAGTTACCATATTTTTTAATTTTTTTTTAAATGCCAATATTACTCAAGATCAACTTACTAGTTTGTTGCAATTGTCGTTATTTTTACATTCGTGTTCTGTCCATTCAACTCTATTGCGTCCAATATCCCAACCACATCTAAATAACTGTAAATAATAGTTTGCTACCATAATGCAATCCAAACGCTTCAGTCGATCAAAGTACTGATATGTTGACCCAGCACATTCTAATGAAAAATTGTGACACAGGCTGACATCCGCCCTCTTTCAAACGATAGTCCAGCTTTTGCGCATTGGAATGTCTGAAGAATATCTCTTTATCAAAATTATTTTTTTAAAGTATATTTTTAATGACTTCTGCTTAGTCTACAAAGACAAAATATATTATTATACCGGTGATTGAAATTATCTTTTTACCAAATGTTCGTCTCAATTTAAAAAATAATAATAATAAGAGAGAGAGAGAGAGAGAGAGAGAGACTGGTTTATTGATTTTTCTTTTCTTCATCTGAAAGGTTCTGCAACACGGTGCGTACTTTTATTCATTTTTTTTTTTTTTTTAACTGTTCTCAAAAGCAAGGCCTAAGCAAACAAAGAACGTGCACAATGAGGAACACAGACAGTTCCTTACAAATTTTCCTTTGAAAAGTTTACTCCATAATGCACTTCGCAAATGTTAACTTTTCTTGTTCTACATAATTTGTGCTGACGGAAAGTTCACGGTGTTAGAAAACAGATAAACTGCTTGACCTTATATAAAGTCCTAAAAATGACTGGGTCATTTTGACTTTGGTGTCCTCGTCTGTTGCAAGCCGCTGTGTTTGAGAGTTCATGACAGGAAAAAAAAATGATTCTAAAATAGATAAATGTATCTACTTTTAACGTGGTCCGAGTTATGTTGCTAGATATATGAAATAAAAGTTTTACTGGAAAGAAACAAAAATGATTGTATATCAGTGGCTTTGTGTAATTTTGTTCACGTTTTTATCTTGCGGTTCAAATTTTGATTTTGTTTTTCTTTCTTCTTTAGACATAAGTAGTTACATTACATCAGATCTAAATTTTCTGTAGATGTTTGTCAGAGACAGAGACGTGTGCAATAATAATTTGTTGAATAAGAATATCAGTCCTAGAAGTCCCTGAAACATTTTATTATAGATAAGTTAAAAAAAAAAAAAAGACACTAAGATAGTGTCAAATTTAAGTCTGATTAAGCTGTCATAAAGTTGCCATTTGTGGGTTAAAATACGAGTTTGTGTTCCTCTTAGTCTTTACTA
The DNA here is from genome assembly GCA_038406235.1 of Peronia verruculata. NCBI lineage: Eukaryota > Metazoa > Mollusca > Gastropoda > Systellommatophora > Onchidiidae > Peronia > Peronia verruculata. Next base: position 5,424 of record JBCAUA010403803.1, on the reverse strand, counting down.
GAGTATTTGTGTAAGATTTGCAAATTCAATCGTGTGACAGTTTGACTGTCTCATATGCATTGAATGAAATTTCTGTCCTTTCATTTTCCCCCGCGGGTGTCCGAGGTTTATAAGTAGGTTCTCCGCTCCCACCTGCAGGCGGTATAAGCCCGCCATCGGTGGGGTGTCTCTCTCTTGGAGTGCCATCTTCGACGTTCCAGGGGTGACATCTCATCTCTCTCGCTCTCTTTCTCTCTCTCTCTCTCTCTTCTTGTTCCTGCCTTCTGTCCCGCGTTCTTTCCTCTCATCTTCTTGACGTGGAAACGTGTCTTACCATGTTTGACACAATATGTGATCGTGCTGATGTGTAGTTAAACCCCATCACAAACAAACTATCCTTCCATTAAAATGAATTATAAAAACATTCTTTCTTTTTTTAGGCATCTGTGACTCAGTGAGCAAGAGAGAAAGCGCGCACAAAAGACAGAAAGAGAGAGAGAGAGAGAGGGGGGGGGGCGAACACAGATTGAGAGAAATCTAGAAAAAGAGCAGGGAGATGCAGAGGAGAAGATCAGATACAGTCAATGATAGAGAAGTGGTATTACTGAAAAAGAGAAATATATAAAGGATCTATTTAAATGCAAGGGGAAAACCCCCAAAGATTAACTGGCCATCAGCACCAGATGGCATGATAGACGTAAACTAGGTCGAACAGTGGGATGAAAAGTGTTGTATGAACTTTCAGATTAAGTCAGTGAAGATCTGGCCTTTGATCACAGATAAAACACTAGTTGTAACATCTCACTTCCTGTGCTCAAGGGCTATCACGGGCACAAGTGTTAAACTTGTTGAATGCGTCAGAAAGTCAACAGGTTCGACAACTCTGCACTTCTTTTGATCTCGGGCCTCCTCGGGATATGGTCAAGTAGCATTGTTACTACTGGTACCTCCGAGTTCAGAATTGTTGAGGGATCTTCAGAGATATGCAAGTTGCAGATCTGTGCAGTCGAATGTCGACTCCTACCTTTGATTGACGTTGAGCAGGTTCCGGCCTTTAATGTCGTTATCTAAAAGCAAGATTACGCTTGAGGTCTAGATCCTATGATACTAATAAACGAAATCAATAAGTTTCATGGTTTTCTCACTTTAGTTTCATTTTTCTGATGGTTCTTGCTTGCGGTTTGTATTTTTGTTTGTTTTCTCTTTCTTCTTTAAATAGAACTGTTTTTTTTTTTTTTTACACAATGCAGTGTTTTACTGTGGTCTAATCAGTAGATCTAGTAACTGGGAAAAGCAGCAGTATTGTCCCCCTACGACTTCAGACCAACCTCATGAAGTTACAAGTAGAGAAAAAAAAAAGGAAAGAAAACGAGACAAAGACAGTGCGTGATTATTGTTTCGTGCGTTTTGGTGAAACGTTTTCTGATATTGTTCAACATGTTCGAAGTGTTTCAGCCAATAGACCGATGAGCTAGATGCTTATGATATGAATAATTAAGTCATAGAAAGATGAAGAGAATACAGGTAGGAAAAGTATATGAAAACTACAGTGGTGACCTCATTTTCGATTTTCCTCATAGATCACGCTCCAGTGTGGTTCAAAGTATTGAAATTTTCTTTCTCAAGTGATAGGTAAGGTAGTAATCGTATCACTCACTCACTCACACACACACACACACACACACAAAATGGAGGAGGATAGGCAGGGGGGGGCAACTACAGTGCTCATGTTGTACAGTCAATCTTCTGTCTGGAGGACAACTAGAAGTCTTGATGGATTAAAGTTACTTCTACCTTTTTTTTTCCCCCTCAACTGCAGCTGCTGCACCATAGTGTGAACGTTGAAGAAAGTGACAGATGACAATGGCAGAATCGGTTGAGACTGTGTTGACAATAGGTCACTAGGTGTGACATTGATGTTCCCTATGCACCTAGGGCTCTCCTTAAACAGAAATCTGTGAGTTATCATCTGAATCGCTATAACAGTGTATGACAGAGAGATACGACGATCAAAGTCATGTGTCTAAGAATGTGACAAATTTCTCATCTATTAAAACTGCGCCTTCTGACTGAAAACTATTCAGAAATATTGCCACGTTGAATCATACAACGCCATAATGCATTCTTATCCTCAGCCAAGACACAAACAGAAACGTAGCAACCTTTTACTTGCCTTTGACATCTCACTCTTCGGCCTATCTTTACTTGACTACGAAATGCATTTTAAATGTGTTAGCCAGTGAGGAAGAACTGTATAAATCTAGCGGTGGTTCCAGGTTTCCACTGTTATTACGAAAGGCGCTCAGACCAGCAATAGTTCATTTCAGTCAGAATGGGGCGTTTTGTTTTGTACTCTCTTTAGTGTTAATTTTCAATTAGCCCTTATGCAATGTGTTATGTACCATGCCTATGTGTTACACACAACAGAGACCAAGACAACCCGTGTTAAAGGAAAAAGTTAGTGACACAACAGCAAGGTAGAGTGACAAAATGAACGATGAGCCGAGTCAGTCTTAAAGTAAAGGCGTTATGTCGCTGGTCTTATGATGGACCCACAAGCACGGACCAGGGATACAGCTTCCCAGGTAGATGAGACAATAGGACCAGACCTGCTTTATTTGCACACAGGTCCCTCTACAAGCCGCCAGACAACTCCTTGGCAGGATGACCGAGCACCTGGCACAAGACAATATGCGCTCTGGGTAAGGCCTTCATGAATATCCATGGCGCCACTGTTACAAGTGAACGTTGTCGCAGCATCTTTATTCTGCACCAACACTGCCTCTGATTCAGTGGACCTCGGCAGTCAAATAATTAAGCTTTTAACACGTTCTTAATGAGCATTCATCATGCAGGTAGTCCGCATTATGTGGCATGTCTTTGAAGTCTGCCTGGGAAAAACCCAACTTGAAACCCATACAACACAAACCGCCTTATGAACAGGCTTCATATTTATTTGTCTTAAGTGAAAAGGATTATTGTGTGTGTATAAGAACAAACAAACTCTTTGTTTTGTCTCAGAAAAGGCTCCTAACTTATCCCATCCTCCCCCTCCTTTCTTTTTTTTTTCCAATACCTACATATCATTGTCTTAAAGAACATGAAATATTCCACAACGTAACCTACTGCTAAAAATAACAAGTCAATATTTTTCAGTAGGGAATTTGCGGGGTTTCCCCAAAGCTGTTTATATTTAAAGGATCCGACCGCAAAGACCACGATCGATTGTTCGATAATTTCTGGGTCTGTCGCCGCACTGTAGTTTTTGTTGAGCGTCTACAGGCTTACATGACGTAAGATAAAGTCATTTTTCAAAATTTACGAGTTGAAAGAAAACGTTTATGGGATTTTCCAATCAAAATAAATAACATAGTGTTGTCTTCTCTCTCTCTCTCTCTCTCTCTCTCTCTCTCTCTCTCTCTCTCTCTCTCTCTCTCTCTCTCTCAGGCGCTACTTAATCACCAAGCTGATGTGAACTGAATATTGGTATGGATTTGACAATGATAATAATACGCTGGGAATTGATGAAGTATTTTTAGCGCCACTTTTTCAGCCGGCTTGGGGCAACCAAGAAAAAAAAAATGTAAAATGAAACTAGCGAATGTTGGGTATTATTATTATTATTATTATTATTTAAAGTAAACTTTAGTTACATGTCTCATATACTGATCAGGTTCGCTGATCCTTCTGTTCATTCATCCTTATCATTAAATGAACCTGTCATGTCTGTCAGTAGACTGAAATCTGACAAGGTGAACCGTATGAATCAAATTCCTGTCTTAAGTCTTCGTGCCAGCGTGGTCACTTTAAGCTCTGAGGCTTCACTGACCTGGCCTGCAACAACAAACTTTATCTCGGCAGTGAGCCATCTCGGTCACTCCCAGTTCACTGCAAATTCTTCACAGCCACGTCCACAGGTCAGATGTTGGCCAGGCGATCACCACTGTATTGGCATATATGTCACACCCTCATAGATTCCAGGCATAACTTAACTTACCACAATTGCACCAGATTCGCATTCAAGCACTCTACGTCATGGATAAACCTAAGCATTTGCGCTATTTCCCTGTTCCAAAGATGTTTCACCCCAGTCTTATCAGGGAGTCCGTGACGTGTTCTGGGCCATGCCAGAGGCGTCCCATCTCTCGTATACTCCAGACAGTGCAGACTGTGTGCTGGCTCCCTAGATCTAATCACCGTAATTAGCTGTGGCTTACAAACATCCTTATCTTATGACCCTGTGCAGACCTGCTGGGATTCCGCCCTCGGAATAGTTCACTTTTCTCACTCGCCTTTCATCATTCAGCCAATCCAGAGCCACTCAGAAATTCTTGGCCTGACCGATAGTTGTCATGGACGGGATATCTCTCTCTCGCTCTTATTCCTTGCCTTTCCTCTGTGTGTCTGCCACACGCCTTTTTTTCTACATAAGATTGCAGTAGAAGACTAATAACCCTTGTCTGAACAGTCTGCGACCTGGGACTATTGTGATGAAGTCAGTAACTTGTCACGACGCCTCTTTATGCAATAGTCATTGTGACATCTAATAGGAGGACCAGAGTGCCAGTTGACTGACTGTATTTCATGTTAAGAGGAGACGTCATAAACCAGTGACGGCTACTCTGAAGCATCAGGCATATGACTAACTACTACAATGTCTACAGGTGTTTGTGTCACCTTCTGGACAAACTCAAGAGAGCAATGGATTTTGCTCGTCTCCATTCCTTCTTTCTCTTCGCAGTAAATTTAGACAAACTAACTTCAACAGTTGTTTACTAACGAAGAGCCTCTTGTTGCATTTTGCCGAGTGATAAATACTGTTGAGGACATCATATACAATATAGCACAATGAGTTCAAAATACACTAAAACATCTTTACCTACAGCAATTTGCAAATCTGTCAACATTATATAATTTCATATCATGTATGTCAATGTGCCAGTTTATTGCACTCTACCCGATCGCTATTGTTCCCAATTATAGTAACAAATACATTACTACATTTGAAAGTCATGGTTTTATTCTCCTGTAATACATATACAAGGTTTTCCATACTTGCTTGTTGAATACAGCAATTGATCAATCTAGACGATAATCATGAAACTTAAATCCATAATTTATGTCTTAGATAGCCGTATAGGTCTCGGATAGCGGCTGTCTCCTACAATCTACGCACATGGTATTGGAAATTTATGTGCTCGGAGATTTTCAATAATACTTATCAATACCATTACTCTGTCGTAAACCAGTGAGATTTCTACATGTTTCAGTACGCTCTCGTTTGCCATTGTGAAATGGTACAAACATTTTTTTTTTTTTTTGTGTACATGTGTCATCTCTTTGCCTGTCTGTCTGCTTATGTCTCTGAAAGACTATCTATCTATCTATCTATCTATCTATCTATCTATCTATCTATCTATCTATCTATCTATCTATCTATCTATC
>JBCAUA010403692.1:0-18063 GCA_038406235.1 Peronia verruculata | reverse complement strand
GCACACGAACACACTTATACCAAGTCCACGTATGAATGTTTGCACATGCACTAGCACGTTTGTGTGTGTTGTTGAATGAAAAAAAAAAGGGGGGGGGGGGAGAGAGAAAGAGACTCACATAGGACAGCTGTTCTATAATCTATGGTGCTCATTTCACGCCTCATAAACTTCCGCAATGCTCCAACTCCCTCAGAACTGATATTCAGCATTATCTACCACCGCCAGTTCATCACAAATGATAAAAAGTTATAACACTTGTTACAACAGTCAAAACCGTACCAACTAACCATCATGGAAAGAACTTAATTTTAGTATTGCCATGGGTTGAAAAGCAGACAATAATGACGTGTATTTACAAAATAACAAGAGTAAGCAAAAAGCTATCTTTCCGTGATCCTCTGTATGCATCTTCTATATGTATCCTCTGTAATACGAATTCACTTCAGCCATCTGGTGGGCAAAACACTAGACGACGTGGCTAAATTGGACCGTGGTGGGAATGGAAACGATGCTATTATCTTTAATTTATTATTACTAGTCAGCCATCAGTTCTGTCTGGGGCACAGACCATGGTCTGCGGTTGTCCTGGCGCCTCGATGAATAACGCACTACTCTTATCCATCGGTCGGGATTGCGGGTTCCCTGTTGGCCCTTGCTTCTTCTTTTACAACGACACCACGAACGCCGTTTTCGTACCACCTCCGTCAGAATGCCAACAATGTTGAAATTGTGAATATTAAATTACATACGTACATGTATAAAATATCATTATCCTCTTGGGCCTGATAGATGTGTGACGAATAATAATATAATTAAGCCTAAAAGAATTTCATTTGAGGGGACTGCGATATCCGATTCCCCAAAGCAGATCCTCGTGGGTGGCTGTCTTTTGGAATGAACTATGGATATTGCCAAAGACATAATCTAGTACCCGTGAGGCCCGGCCTTGGGATCGTGGGGGTATTTTCTTACAGTGGAGCGGTATGTGTGCCACAAAGACAGCAGCGGTTACAGATTCGTGAACTGAGAAGCCCTTACTTACAGATACAAGGCCACTTTTAATTCCATTCGCCCAATTTTTTTTTTTTTTTCACACCACTCTCTTCGTTGCGTCTATTGATTTAACCCCTGCCCGAGTGCACGAGTGAAACAAGTGAGTCCACAGTTTTCTAAACGACTTCCCCGTGTGGTACAGCAGCGGTGTCTCCAGATAATCATCTCCATCTCACGCCACATCTCTTCACTGAGCTCGCTGATTCAACAAGTGCATGCCCACTGAAGAAACAGAAACTGTTTATCTATATATATATATTTTTTTTTTTCATTTTTTTGGTTTCCTTTATCCTTGTATATTTCATTATTATTATAAGTATTATTTTCCTTAATATTATCACTGTTATTGTTATCGATCTTTCTTTTTCTAACTGGATACAAAACTCATACAGTTTTTTTTTTGTTTGTTTTTGTATTGTTTTCATTTTTCAATCTCCTCACAGTGAAGGGCCAGTTAACCCAGGCGGAGGGTAAATACACAAAAGAGAGAAATGAGAGCACTTCAACTGACATGTGTATCTTCATCAGTGCTGATGTATATTTCCGATAGCTGAGGTTTCAGCTCTTGATTATTAATGGGGACTTCTTCGAAAGCAACAATGAAGAATTGCAATGAAGTTTTATAACACATACATGTATTACTGTAATTACATGGTTGATGTTAAGCACCCAAATGATTATGATTTTGTCACAACAATAATATTGGGAGAATAAGATAAAGACTTAGACAACAGCTTCATCGATTTGGGTTTAAAAAAAAAAAAAAAAACTAGTTCATCGCTGCCAGGGTTAGGACAAGGGGCCTTGAACTCAGTAAGCATCAACAGATAAAACTAGGGTCAAGATAAGTATGGGAAAAATAATGCACTTGTGGGTGGGGGAGGGGGCATTTTAGGTATTGACTGGATATAGGAGGATCTCCCTTACTGTAAAATCGAAAACTTTTTCGAACTTTTGAACTGTGTGTGAACGGTACTACGATCTACCGTTGGAACACAACACCCCATTGACATGAGTGAGATTAATTTCATAGTAGATCCGCCACTGTGGTCTTGCTCATGCAGTGGCGTATCTGTCTCAATATCGCCCTCCATCTCTCTTCACTAAGGAGGCAATTGATTCAAGTGGGCTCAGGCGGCGGTGATGACGAACCGTTCTGCCCTTCATCTAACCAGCCGAAGGGGGATCAAGTACATCCAGACCACACCCGCCCAGAAACCCGCTACCATATAGCTCAGCTATGCTCGGATACTCAACTGGAGGTTGCATTCACGGCGAAACTAATATGTCCTGGGTTACTCCACAAGTGTTAATGGGTGCACCTACATCATGCAACTCAAACTGTCGTCTCTGGCAGGACTAGAGAAAAAAGAAAGAGGGAATCCGAGATTTTTGTCTGTCTGCCTGACTTGTGTGCTGTAAGACAACACAAAGAAAAAAAAGAGAGAAAGAAAAACTGCATAATAGCGATGTACGGATAGACGTATTTTCTAGCAATAAGCACTTCCCACAGATACATCCATACACCTAATAATCCATAAAACAAACAAGTAAACAAACAAACCCATCTTCACATCCTTTCATCCATCCATTTATCCATCAATTATTCATCCATCATTCATCCCCCCCCCCCTCCATCCAGTCATCCGTTCTCATCTATGCATATTAATAATTAAAATTTATACCCCCTCTGAATTTCGATGTTCTCTCCATTTAGCTCCTCTCCTTCATTCTCCTGCCAGACATTACCACTGATGTTATGATTTTATGCTCAAAGCAATCAAACTATTGTACAGACAGAGTACAGCCCACTTATGAACCATGGAAATATAACGTCTACTGTGTCCTGTGGCTCCCACAATCGATGCGTGGCTTTACTTTCGGAACCATTACATCTTGGCTCCCTGACTAAAGCCAACAGTTTTTCCCTCGATGTAACTGTCTCTTGTTTTGTTTTGTTGCTGATATTTCTTCTTGTCACTATCTATAATCGTTATCTGTTGGCTGCCCTTTTTTTTCTTTTTCGGAAGGACGTGAAGGGCGGAGAGGCACATCTTTTTTGCGTTGTTCCATTACGAGTATTACAAAAAAGACGTTTACGGAGACTGAAAAGGCTTCAGATAACATATTGATTAGCGGATACTCTCCCTGATAAACTTTGCTTGTAACTGCCTCAAAATGATAAGTTTCCTTCCCTTCGGAACTGCAACAGATAGTAAAGCATACACATTGCGCAATGTTAGTGTCGTCGCCCGCAATATTATTCAAAAACAGCAAGTCGCCAACCATTCGTTCCTACAAAACGTTCCTCTCTGACCCCTGTCGCTCCGTTCCTCTCTCTCTCTCTCTCTCTTTCTCTCTCTCTCTCTCTCTCTCTCTCTCTCGTTCTATCTCTGCAGCGTCTGTATCGTGGAATACGTTATGTTACAAATACGTCTTTCAGACACTTGCGAACGCCTACCTCGTCGTCGTGGAATTGACAACCCACACGTTATTTCTTAAAGCAAAACCAATACGATTTTGGCCTCTCGAGTGATATCTATTGTATTCTGTGTAGGGTATTTTCAATAGTGGCGATAAATTGAGCACTTGAGGAGATTGCCTCCCCCCTCCCCCCGCCAATGTATATCACTATGGGCTGCTGAGGTAACAAAAGCAGCCCAACAGAGCCTCATTATTTTCCACTAACGACTTGTAAACACCATTCATATTACAGTACCTTTAACTTCAAAGACGGGCGCTCCACAATCTGGCAGGTGATTTTACAAATGGCTCTGACGCTGTCAGTACTAAATACTGTTACAGTTTCCCATAGGCTCTGTGAAATAGCCCCTCAGAGCCTATGATCCAATGGAACACAGAGTTGCAGAACACTGCTTCATAAACTAAAGTAAAGCTCTGCCATTGCATAATTAATACCTTATACTTTGTATTTTGGAATAGTTGCACCCAGTCCTGACAGTACAGAATTATAGCCAAATGAGACTGATAAATCTTGAGTTCTTACAGCCAATCTCGTGAGCATGCTTGGTCTCACTATAGGTCGGATTCAACAACACTTCTTGGGAGTTGGTACATGATTTTCAACATATTAGAGAGGAGAAAACATTAATCATATTTCACTGAGTAGCATTTTCATATCTGTGGACATATCGAAATATCCAACTACCCACCCTTCCCTTCCTTTTTTTTTTACCCCCAAACCCCTTCTGCCTCCCTTTCCTCTTTCTAAAAATAGTTGGGCCCCACGAGAAGCGTACAATGATTTTATTTAATTTTGTCTGTCACCACCTTTTTCTTTCACGATCTTTCTTCTCTCTGTCTCTGTTACCACCCCCCCCCCCTCTCTCTCTCTCTCTCTCTCTCTTTATCTGCATTGGGTTTATCTTTCACTATTCATGCCAGAATAAGGATTGACAAAAACAAAACGAAACAAAAATAAGGAGAGAGAGATAGAGAGAAATGAGTGATCAATGTATTCGGGAATTCAGCAAAAGCGCATTGTGTGTTTTTCTACATGATCCTGCATAGGTGCTTTGAAGATATAACTCAATGGCTGTGGCCCGGAAATTTTTTTTATTCTTTCCTTCTCTCTCTCTCTCTCTCTTTCAATGTGTTTGAAAACTTCCTTGTAAGATTTCTACGTCTGAGAGATCGCAAATTGGTCCTCCACTCTGCGGTGAAAATGGTATTAACGCAGGCCAACAAAGACTTAAATGAGTGCAAAACTCACTCGACGCAGTCAGATTTTTTAGTTCTCATATTTTTTCTTTTCAAAAATTACTGATATAACAGATCAATATGGCTTATTTTCTGTTGTCAATTTAACTTTCCTTTGACAAAACATCATACTAAATGTATTTGTGCTTATGTGTTGTAACTGACTGCCTTTAAAAGAAAGAAAGCAGAAAAAGAGAAACAGAAAGAAGGAAAGAAAAGAAGAACACAAGAAAAAAAAAGAGAGAAGAAAGGCAGGAAACAAGATAAAAAGGAAAGAAAGAAAGAAAGAAAGAAAGAAAGAAAGAAAGAAAGAAAGAAAGAAAAGAAAGAAAGAAAGAAAGAAAGACGTCTTGGTATCTAAGGGTTATGTGCAGGTTATTACCTGTTAAAGGCCCAAACAAGCTGGTAAGTAGAGCGTGCAGCCAACTTGCACTGAATACAGTTAGAACAATAACTGTTGCTGCATTTCAATTTCATTACGTCATTTATCTTCAGTCATTTTTTGAACAGAGAGCTCAACAAATGGACACGTTTTTTTTCTCGATGACAACAGTACCTCAATAGCTATTTATTTTGTTCATACTGTGGATAACAGAGCGACCGATTCCTCATCAGTATAGCACTAGAATCTTTCTATGTTGCTTTTCCATCCACAGACAGTAGGATTGTCTTAGCTAAAAGCATATGCTTCCCTCGGTGAGAACAATTTTTATGGACAAAAACTGGAATTGAATGTTTTGCCTGGACAACGGTGTTTCCGCCTACTGTTTATCCCATTCTGAACCGCCAAGAGCTTTTAACGTGCACGACATATACATAGGATCTGCAAAACATGTTTGTCCGATCCAAGAGGACTAGATGCCGAATTTCCCTAAAGCCAGATGACCGCTGACTGAAGAAAATGCTCGTTTTTTGTCCCCCCATCCGTCAACAGGATTCTAATCCGGGAACGTACGCTTTTCGCGGAGGAGCAGACGCTTAACTCTACAGGCAGGTCACCACTGGAAGGCGATTACCTGTCTAGTTCAATAAAATGGCAAACAGGGCTACAGGCCCTTATCTCAAGCTATGGACGTACATGTAATTCTAATCTGATGGAAACACTGCCGCCCCCCCCCCTCCTCTCTCTCTCTCTCTCTCTCTTTCTCTCTCTCTCTCTTTCTCGTCAATTTTACAGACAGATTTAGAAACAGTTTGTCCTGTCAAAAATGCACTGGACAGCCTGCAATATGTCAAGTAATTTTATCAGCCAATACTGAACTGTCTCTTTTAAAAAAATCTTACATAGGAATCGGTTGGTAACTAGTGGATTGCTTGCCGCACACTGACGTCACATTAACTGAAAGCTGATTCAAACATGAGTCTTTCTGAGGTTGAAATGCAAAAGGTACAAAGTGATCAGACTGAACGTTTTAGAAAACGTTTTTTTTTTTTTTTTCTACATCATATCTCGTATATTTTCACATGGATAAAAGCAAACTTTGGACATATTTAAATGAGTTCTTCCTATAGGGCAATGAACGACCAGGCATCAGAAAGCAAGCTTTGTAGGTAAACATAGCAAGGTGCATAGAACCGAAATCGACTTAATACTGTTTCCACTGCTCTTATAAAAATGTCATTTGTAACCGAAATATAAACACTTAATGGCATCCGGAATATGCAACTATACGTGTATACCATTACGCGTTTATGTTCGCAACACACACCAGATAAAGTGAACTCGGTGTCAACCACAATGAGAAATATACAGAGTACGTACTTCAATGGCAGCACTCCAGAGATTCCAATACCCATCATTGTGGCGATAAAACTGCCAAGACCCATCATTTAATATGCTGAGCTTAAAAATAAGTATCGCCTGAGAGCCAGTGAGTGAACCCTTGAAGCAACAAACAAAGCAAACCTAAACAAAACAGCGAGTAAGCCAAATTTTGTGGAGCGTATGAGCAACATATCCAGCTTTCATTATAACAGTTCTTATAAAAGAATAACGTTAGTTAAATCAACGATACGACCTGTTCTTACTTGATTCTTCCTGTTCTGAGTTCACCCATATCTGACTGGTATATGCAAAGCACTTATCTTTCAATTCAGTGCCATATCATTCATTTTTTCTTTTGCCTCATCCAGCTGTGTTTCAAAAGATGCTATATTTTGTACTTTGATTGACACTTCGATGGGAACAAATGTTACAGTATATCCACACATGTTGGACAGAAATACGTCAAACCTTGCAAATCTCTCACTTAAAAGTACTGATTCAATGAACAATTTATACTATTGTATTACACACGGACTTTTGGACGAATCTGGTGGAAATATTATTACACGAAAGTAAATCTAAAACATCAATACTGCTCTTTTCATAAAGCAAATATGTTCAACGAAAACTCTGTTAATGTTTATTTCAGTTAAATTCTCTTTCACTGAACGAACGACTGCCGTTTCTGTTTTTGTTTTATGTTTTTGTTGTTGTTGTTGTTTTGTTTGTTTGTTTTTGTTTTACTTTTTTTAATTTTGTTTTATTTTGTTTGTTTGTCTTCAGTCATCTTTTTTTTTTTTTTTTCAAGACACACAAATAGATTCACTATTCCTCAAATGTGTATTGCCACAAAATCCTGAGGACGGGAGAGAGAGAGAGAGATGTTCAATAACAAAGGCAAACATTTTTTTTTTAATAAGTAAAAGCAAGGCAAGCTTTTTTCGTGCCTGTGTGTATGATCTTTCCGAGCGTAGATATTAGGAGGTTAGTTGCTCCACTTGACTGGTCGTACTGTATGACCATGACTGACGTTTCTTGTGTAATATGGAAGCGGAGAAATCGATAGAATTATACAAGGAAATAAAAGCCGACTTTCTCCCGAACTCCTCGACAAAAAAAAAAAAAAAAGGGAAAAAACTGACAGTTTGTAACGGTGGTGAGCACCATGTCAGGACCTCGAGGTAACCAACGCTGCACGCATCGCTAAAGTTCGCCAACAGAAATAAGAACCCGAATAAAAAATTCAAAGAAATATTAATGATAGGAGATATAATATATATGACACGCCGGTCCTGGCCATATCATCCGTCTCTTGACTACACCAAACTGGGGGTGTTCGGAGAAATACAGCCTGCATTTTAGTACATGTATCTCATTTAAAAAAAAAACACTATTACTCTTACCATCATTATTCTTATAATTATCATACTGTCATTATTATTACTATGCAATCCCATCACGCCTTCCTCGTAATTATTATAAACATCCAGAGGTACGTGAACTGCTCGGAAATATGTGATTTCTCATGACTGGCTAGAGATCTCCTGAAAATAATATGAGGAGACTGCTGAGTTGGAGAAATCAAAGGGGGAAGGAACCGAAATGGAAAAAAAACGACCGATCGACTATGTCGACAAGATGAACCTTTGACTTCTTTTGTCAATACCGCTGACTTCTTCTACCCCGACTGAATTACGGAAACTTGCCAGTTTCTATTCCAATGCAAGAGTTATGATCCCCCTCCCCCCTTTCCAAAAGTCAAATTACCGATGGCACGCACACATTTCGAAGGCCACTTTCATTATCTTAGCTAGGATTTGACAGTGTCGGGGTCTGTCCATGTCTAATGAAGACCTCTATCCCTTTCTTCCCGTTGCGACTTGGTTATTTCACTAATGTCGACCCTTTCTGGGACAGGATGACATCTACCTGAAAAGAAGCTGCCATTTACATACATCTCAAGGGTTTACGTACTTATCCACCTTTACGCTTTCTCTGTAATGAGGAGGGGCGGAGATCATCTACGCCCCTGCAAGCTAACAATATAACGACCGGTCCGTGAGGAATGACAAACAAAATAGACCAAATCGATTGGAGGCAGGGCAACTCAACTGGATGTGACAGACTCCTCAAATCAATAGATACGTCACGAACAATGTATAAACTGCTTACTCTGACAGTTCTGTATGGCCTCTAGTTCTGAGAGGAACTGGCAATCGGCCCGGACCTAGACCATGGCAACAGAACTGCCTACACAGTGGAGTATCAACCACACTCAAATGTATACGTATACATACACGCAGGCGCAGATGCACACAGACAGGGAATAAACCAAAAGCAAGGCATGTTTTGAACTGACTCTGATACGCACAAGGATACAAATCACTAGGACAAACAACTTCTTCTAAGGAAATAGTATCTACAAACAAATCGTTATAATTTATTCCATTGGTTTAACTGGGATTACGTCATCTGCGCTGGGAGAGAAAATGCTGCACTGGAGATAATGACAGGCGTTCTTTCATGAACTTTGGCGTCCGTCACTAAGATGAACATACGGGGATGGGGTGGGGATGGGGAGGAAGGTGGGATGAAGGGAAGACGTATATAAAGAGGGCACAAGGCAAATATTTGCTTGAACAGAATGATACGACGGTAACAGAATAACAACAAAATATAATCTGCACTGCAATTTGATCGGCTGAGAAGGCAAACGACTTGGCAATCATTCTGGAGATATCATTTTGTCCTTGCCACAACCCCGTGTACTGGGAATTACAAACAATGTTGGTCTAAGTTATTCAACAACATAAAAGCGAGATGAGGAAGGTCATGCATATGACCCAGATGTAATTTAGGTCACTTTCACGCACATACACATTATACACCAGGCTACCATGTAGCCAGAATAGTCAAAGCGTTCAGCGGCTGTTATGATGCTACCTCATGACAATAGCATAATATAGTGGAGATCATCCTGTATCTTCTGGCAAAGAATAAGTAAGTTTTCATCATCTTAGGTTCATACTCTGCACGTATAAGGTGAACGTATATGCTGAACAAATGCTATGACTTTCTACAACGTGAAAACAATTTTATTGGTTGTTCTTCTGTGCTTCATTACCAAGTGAATTTTGTTATTGTTGTCATTCTTGCACTCACTCGTGCATAACTATGATGACATGAAATTGTTGAATGATAATATTCTGTACTTTTAATTTCTTTTATTGGTGCTTTTGTGATCTATATTAAATAAATCCGCGTCGTGTTATTTAAAGAATACAAACTTTTTTTTTTCATTTATTTATTCATTTAAAATTGCGGACATTATTTTTTGTTGATTTGTGTCATTTGTTATTGGGTACAAGACAATGTCTCATACCCATAATTTACAACACAATATCTCCAGAACCAAGCATCTTGCAGATCTTGCACTTAATGAAATTATGCAAATCATAGTGCTCATATGCGCAAAAAAAAAAAAAAAATGGATTGGTTTGCTAACACCTGCACCTCTGTGGCCCTATCCTACGTCTCACCTGTGGCAAATGACATATTAAACGTCTTAATCATTGTATATTCCGACTCACAGGTCCTACCACTGGGAATGTAAAGACGCGGAGATCCAAAATCTGTATTTTTTTCAGTGACTCAACGGTTCCCTGGCTTCCTCTGGGTTAGGAAGCCCGACATCTGGCCTTCTCGGATAAGGGCGCATACATTTCGGAGGTCCCAGGTACCCTTGCCAGTTAAAAATCGTAGTGCCCCTCCAGTCCGGGAAAAATTTCCAAATTTCAAATTTCTACCCACAGAAATTAACACCAAAAAAAAAGCAGCCTCTAAAAGCCGAGATAATCCTACTTTCTAAGTATTGAAGTGTTACCAAAAACAAAAAACAAAAATTCCATAGTATGGTTAAAAGAAAACAAACAAACAAACAAAAAAGATAACCATCGAAATTAATTTACGTTCTCTACGCCTTTCAACCTCCTGCAGGTGGGTCATCTCGAAGTTAAGTTTCCGAGACGACTTCTACTGAAGACAATACTGTTTTCCCATACCCAATCCCTATACTCCCGTGTTGGGGTATTCCAACATTCTTTAACAAGCAATGTGTTGAGAATTCCTGACGTGGAAATATTTACCAACACTGCCAGGCCTGGATATTGTGTCGGCCTTCCAAACGGCACCACTCCTAGTGGATGTTGTTGGCACTGTGATCGTGATACCTCCTCCTCTCTCTCTCTCTCTCTCTCTCTCTCTGCTCTGCTCTGCTCTCCATTTTCCCTCTCAAGTGCTTTTCACATCTGGATGATGCCACAGACCACAATAAATCAACATATCCCAACAATGTGGATGATCCCTCTCAATTAAGTGGACCTACATCATTACAGCTTGAACTGTGAGTAAGTCCACTGAAGCAAGCAATAAACAGCATACTCGACAAACGCAATGATGCTTATTTCTAAACTATCAACAAGCAAAAGTTGTGACCGGCAGGTTTCTTTCCTCTCCAAAAGGTCTCACTACAATCAACTTTAGTGTGGAGATTCTCGGCTCTTAGTGTTAATACAATAAGTTACAGCATTTCTTGCCAAAATATAAGTCGTGGCATTTGAAATATTCACTTGAAAACAACCCAGAACTGAACCAGGCATCGGGCTGAGTTAGGCTGTATTGGGGTTTAACGACACATCAGCACGATTACGGCTATATTGTGTCAAACACGTAAGATACGTTTACGCCTCATGAAGAAGAGATGAGAGAACGCAGGACAGAAGATAAGAGCCAAGGAGAGAGAGAAGAGATGTCGCCCCTGGAATTCCGAGGGTGGCACTCCATGGGAGAACCCCATCAACGGTGGGCTTACACCGCCTGCAGATGGGAAGTGCGCCCATTACTTGCTGGATCTCTTTATGAATGATTTATGTAATGGATGTGTTCATGTCAGATATGTCACTGCGTGTTTTCTCATTCACTAGAGATCCACATACGCACACAGCTGGGCACTCACCTCGTCGCTTTCTGACTGGTCAACGTTTCCATTGTGGTCATCATCTATCATCAGATGAAGACCTTTGATGGCCTCCAGACCTAGCTTGTCTTTCTCACATTCTTTATCCTTCTCGTCACAATCTGAGAGGGAGAAAGAAACAAAACATGCATAATATTATAATAGATTATATGTAGTAATAAAAAAAAAAATGTGTGTGCGTGTATGTGTGTGTGTGTGTGGGGGGGGGGGTGGGAAAGGTCTGTTAAATAAAATATAAAGCAAAACACAAAATTATGTTTCAGAATAAAAGGGTGTATCTCTTAAATGTTTATTTTTTTTTCTTCCCTGGTAACAAATCAATAAAACATTACAATGTTTCACAAGAGTGAGTGATAGAAGTACTAATACTAATACTCTGGGCCAAGTGAACGTTATAATAAGCCAACCGGTTTCACTTATTCTCTTTTTTCGGCCATGGATTCTCATACTGCCCTTTCATACCTATTAACAATCTCTTTACCTCCCTCATTTTTCCTTCTTCCTCTCCCCCTCCTCACACACATTCTTCAGATGTCTTCAATTCGGAAAATGTTATGTTAGGCCCACACATCTCTTCATACTATTATTGCGGCTCACTTTAATGACAATACGGACGATGATGATTTCACGGATTCTGGTTGATGAACAATAAGTAAAGCGCAACAAATACGAGAAGTGGAATATAAATGCACATACTAGTTATTGATTTTTTTCCTTTTTTTTCTGTTATGCACCCTTTCATATTTACAGGTCTTGCCTCATGCTGCCTACTTTTGTAATAAAAAAAAGAAAGAAAGAAAGAAAAGAAAAGGAAAAAAAAAAAGAAAAGAAAAGAAAAGAAAAAAAGAAAAAGAAAATTTAAAAAATCCCTCAGAAAAAATATTCTCATCAGTACCAAAAACACGGCGGATGCAAATTGCAATCACAAATTCCAGTTATTTGAAAATTTGAGTCTGAAAACTAAGTACCGACGAACAGTTCTATTTGAACCCCTTCTTTAACAAACAAACAAACAAAACATTGAACGGCATTTTGCAAACTGGGAGGACTTAACAAGTGTACAACACTGTGGCTTTAATCTGTCGCAGTGGTTATTTACCAAAAAAAAAAAAAAATCCGTGACCAGAATTAGTTCAGTGAGCCTTGCAAGCAATAAAGCTCTGCTTGAAGACAATGCCGTGATACCTTGGCACACTGTGAACTGCTCATGTGTTACTAGTAAAATGGGTTTGTACTAGGAGTGAAGGAAGACCGTGAGAAAGCGCACTGACCTCACTGAGTCACCAACCTTTACAACGTCTGAGAACGATTTTAACAATGCCCTTTTTGTTTGTGGTGTTCGCTCTTTCGTTAAACTAGGGTCTAGGAGAGTGTAATACAGACGGTGCGAGAAAAAGATGTAAAGACACTGAGAGTGTAAAACGTTATAGGACGGAGCAGGGTGCTGGACACTGACTATGAAGAGGTTCTAGAGAGAAACGGAGAGGATTAAAAAAGATAAGAATGGGAGGAAATTTAATGTCTTACATAGCATGTCTTCGAACAATTATTTCCATGAGTGTAATCATTTCTCTCTCTCTATCAATCCATCCGTCCATCTAAACCACCATTCACCCATCCATCCATCCATCGGTCCGCCCATCCATCCATCGGTCCGTCTGTCTGTCTGTCTGTCTGTCTATTCTTTTGCTCATGTCCTGTCTGCCACCTTTCCCTCTCCTGCCAATCCCTCTAGAAACAATTGAGATCATCCATCTGAGCGTATTTCTGTTTTTGTTTCTATTTAAACTAGGGTCAGGTTGAGCTGTGTCGGAATCAGAACAGGACGGGGCAAGAATGGAGAAAAGCCGACAGTGTCTTTACTGTTGTTATTCACGATCGCAAAGAATGGCACTGTGTCTATGACAAGAGTTTTTGTTGGACCCTCCCCCCCCCCCCCCACACACCCTTAATTACAGCTACAGAAATGTATCTGATTCTCTGAGATAAATGCATGTCAATGGTCTGGGCAATGTTCTTACCCTTAATACAGCAGCTTACCAACTCCGTTCCCTCCTCCTACCTGGAAGTCTTCCAGATTACTATGTTTGTCTTTTGGGGCATTATGACAATGTTAAAATTGGTCGATCGGACAAGAGAAGTGACAGAGAATCCTAAATTAAAATTAAAATCATAGGTTGAATCAGTAGAAGGACCCATTGACTCAAATCAGTTTATGTGTCACTTAGCAACGACTTTGTTCCGCCTGTTGAGCTACATAAATTTGAAACTTTTCTACATAAGGTCCCGACAAGATTCTCATAATCCTCCTAGCCCATTCTTATCCTTTTGCCTTTAGACCTATAACACAAATAAACTTTTCTTTCATAACAAGGTTACCTTAGGCTGTATATCTCTACAGGACTCACTACAAGTTCCAATGTCCTTTATTCCATTACAAGGTTGTCTTCGGCTGTATGTCCCTATACGACTTACTACAGGTTTCAAAATCCCTCTATTCCATTCCAATGTTATCTGACTGAAAATCCCAATATGACCCCACCCCCCTTTTTCCCCTCCACAACCAACTCAGCATGACATAAATTACTGGCTAAGAACGGGCTGGGCATCCTATATATCTATAGGAAAGCAGATAACATGACATAAATTACTGGCTAAGAACGGGCTGGACATCCTATATAGGAAAGCAGATAAAGAGCAAAGATTTTGAAGACACCCCAGTATTCAATCAGCACAAATGATCTCTTCTTGGCTCATTGAAATTCAAACTCCTCAAGGCAGTAGTATTACTTTAATTATAACTGGTTGGGCTCTTAGAGGATAATATATTATACCCACCCCAGACATATTCTATCTACATCCGTCCCTCTGACACACGATCAAACAATCGACCAGGCAATCTCCAGGCCAACAAGTCAGCCCTATAACCAATCAACCCACCCACGAACCAACAAGCAAGGCAGCCAGTCAACCTGCTATCCAACCACGAATCAACACGCAAGCTAAACATTCAATCTTTAATGCCTTTGGCAGACAAAGGACTAGGTAAAAACTGCCATGAGATAAACTGATGAAGGAGACAATGTTCGAGGCAGTCGATATCCTCTTATCTAGCCATTCATCTCTTTACATGAATTTCTGCCTTGTATAATGATGAATATTTAATGGGTCCCTATTGTGAAACACAAGCCAAATTGAAAACGGCAGCCTTCACGATCCCCGAACAGGAGACTGCTCCAGTCTAACTCATGTCTTCATAAATCTGAGATGTTTATTCTAATCAACCAGTTTTTCATGGCCATGAAACTAGAAACAAGCAATGACGGCTAGAGGGGCCGACAGGCAGACAAACAGAAATGCAGCAGGTGGGTAGGTAGAGAGTAGAGGTAGATAGATAGAAAGCAGGGCATGAAATAGTTTATAATGTTGTGGATGGATGAACCATTGGATGAGTTTGTATGACAAATGGATGAATGGATGGATAAATCGATGAATGCAAGGATGGACAGCACAGCTACAAATGAAAATGAGAGAGAGAGAGAGAGAAAGAGAAGGGGGGGGGGAGTTTGTTTCATATAACGGAGACAAATTAATCATATAAAATTCGTTTCAACAGAAAGCATGACATTGATATATTACTCAGCATTATATTTTCGATGAAATAATCCAGTATATTAATGGGTGAAACTGATAACCCGAACTTGCTGTTCTGTTTCAGTCCCATGTTTACATCTGCAACTACAAGTGGGAAGTAAAACCATCTCTTACAATACCCTACACTGGCGACTAGAAATACAACCTAGTCTGGTCAACCCTCCAGGACTATAGCAAGTTGTTGACTTCAAACATGGTACCATTACAAATACATGTATCTGAAAGTAGGAAAAAGAAAGAAAGAAAAAAAAATAGAACTGCCAAGACTTCAAGCAAAGAACTTAAGAGAGTTCGTTTTAAGTGAACCACAATCTACTAGAAACGTACAGTTTACACACCAAACAATAGTCAATAATAATAATACATGCCAAAACATCTTATCTCAACGTATTCTATCTCATGCAGTATGAAATTCATCCCTCATATTCTAAATCTTAAGTCCACATTAAGGGATCAGCCGATATCTTATGGTAATACAAAGTGAATGAAGAAGTTTGAAATCGCCTATATAATGAAAATGTAATTATCACTTCATAACCTGCATAATAAATTGTGTTCAACTTTCAGGGAATTCAAAGGAAGAACGGAGCAAAGTGCATTCAGATTTTTGTTTTGTTTTTAAGTAAAAAGGGGTGGGAATAATTTCTATGTTCTTTGTTTTCGATCTGTTTTTCTTTCCAAAATACCCATCAAAACGAGATTTCTCATTTCATAGGAGTGGAAAAACGGAGTCGCTGGTGAGCATAAGGATGGGGCATTGTAATAATGGCAAAAGAGGGCTGGGCTGGCGCGTGGGGAAAGATACAAAGATAGGGGACGACGTGTGTTTGATGTATCGTTAAACTGAGCTACGACTATCAGTCAGTTGGGTTTCCTGCCATTTATCATTATCACCACAGGTACAGGGATTCAACTGGTCTTGTCTATCAGTATGTAGTCTATATTTCCGGTCTTCCCTAGCTTTCACTTTAACTTTTCGTAAAACGAGCCACAGACTGGAGATGTCTCAAAGTGGCGTGTATCACCACTACAGAAAATTGGTGCATATCAGGTACGGTATAAATTTCATTCTATGGATCATTATCCAACGGTTTACAGAACACGACAATTAATTGTTCAAATTATACGCTACTCATGACATTCAAAACTGTAGGCATGTGAGTGCAAATGCAAGCTACTTTTCTCAAGTGTAAAAAGGAATTTTCTTTGGAATTGGAGGATCAAACAAAAGTTTCTGTTCTTATCTTATCAGCTGAAAACTGGTCCACTGTTTCAAATGGGTACTCGGTAACCATAAATTCACATAGATAACAAAGAACATCTTTGGTTTCAGTGTTATCAATTCATTATGAACCCCCCCCCCGCCCCCCCCCCTTGTTTTCTTTCTTTTACAACTACCATCTTGAATTACACTTCTTCCCAGGGTATCTGTAGCATGGCGGGGCCATGATAGGGTTACATCAGGCCTATCTAGCGCTGACACCTGTCTCCTTCCTAACAAGTGAGAAAAATAAATGCGCGCCGTCTTAATATGCCAGCGTATGCAGCAAAACAGATTCTTTTTCAACAGTGGAAAAAAACCTTTGCTGGTCAATATACAGAATCGACATGCAATCCAAAACGAACTGAACATTGAAATAAATGTGAAAGATCGGTTTGAGGTCCACCATAATTTAAACTGTTTATTCCGTCGCTTCGATTTTAATCCAATTATCCCGTCAGAGAGTCAATCAAGAACTCTATAGAATGAAAATGGGGAAAATTAATATAAAAATAAAACCTTGGATGACCATTTTCTCACCGCAGTAATCAAATTCACTGATAGGACCACAATAAAGTACCAAAGGACACGAGAACAACAAAGAGGTAGAAAGACGTGTATGTTTCGAAATGGCACTGAACTGTCAGCGTTCCGGCATCTCTGATTGTCATAATGAGTTGAATTTCACAGACAGTTGCCGTCAACGTCATCAAATATTTCAACAACAAGAAAGAGTGAAGTGGGTTGAAGGTGCTTCCGAGTGGTATGCATTACCCTAACTGCAGCAAACTGGCTCGCAGCGAGGGCGTAATGTTTGTCTTAAAGGCTCTCCAAACCTTGTAAAATGTCACGTCTCTCTCTCTCCCTCTCTCTTTCTCTCTCTGGTTCGTAAGGGCATTGTTCTTAAATGTTAAATCGAAACAGCTGACTAGGGACATGAAACAACGGCGCAGTTCAACTGTTTGTCAGAAATCAACGCCTGAACATGTTTTGATTAAAATATGTAGATAGACGGCCTCTCTTTCTGTTCCAAAATATGTCTTAAATTATGGTTTTACTTCATGGTCAAAAATTCATGGTTAAATTCAGCGTTTATCTTCAAAATGTGCATGGCATCCACAATTATGATATGTATATTATTACATAAGTGGAAAAGAAAAAGAAATCCATATATTTTGTTGAGACCACGAACCCCACCCAGCTGATTCTGTGTGTTTTCGATGCCGCTATAGCATCAGCAAAGACCGACACAGCGCCTTATCCTCAGCCATATCCTGGCAATCACGACATTTGCCATGGCATTCCACTGATTACAATCCTTCACCTTCTGAGGTATTTTTTTCCCGACTGTACACGAACACACAAACAGAAGCATCTCTCCCCGTAAGGAAAAGAAAAAAGGGGGGGGGATGGAAGAGGGGGGGGAGGACTATTTTAGGTTTGTTTTTTTTTTCATTGACTCTCATCTGACAATCTCCGCATTTTTGCTGTGTGACCGTGTGTACATGTGTTTAACTTAAAAAAAAAAAAAAATCGGGGGGGGGGGGGGGGGGGGGGGGGACACCCCAACAACCT